>JANIJG010023108.1:0-10436 GCA_024611175.1 Megaceryle torquata
ATGAAAACATCCCAATGGATTGAAAATATGTTCCACTTCATGATATGTATTAGTTTCAGACATCAGACACCCACTAAGTCACTTCAGTTCCAGGTGTGACTGTTTGTTATATAAAGAAATCAAGCAGCTAGTTAATTGTCCACTTCAAAAATAAAATTCTGTCCTTAAGACAAAAGGAGGACACTTTTCATGACATTTCTAATGAACAGGAATTCCTTGCTTTAAATGATATTCCAAAAACTTGCTTTTTTCTCTTGGAACTGGGTCAGAGTTTTTTTAGCCTTGGCATCCTTTCTCCAATTCGAAATATGCCAGCCGTAGTACTTTTTCAGTAATATCAAAGATTTTCTGCATGATAACTGTAAGGCCACATATGCAACATTTGTGTTATAGACATCCATGAACCTTCAAGGTTATGTGACTGTGAGTAACCTCTTCTGCTATTTGATGTTACTAAGACTTCAAAAAGCTTGACCGTGAGACAGACTTCTTCCCCCTCCCCCCCACCAAAGGCTCAACATTCTTTTTGTGCTACATTTTTCGGAAGAACTCTTTGTTTGAAGAAGCTGGGCAGGGTAAAGCTGGCAGACTGGAACACTGCCCTGATGTGTTGTGACAGACATGTAATCTGCCATTTGACCACTGGTTCACACATCAGTGTTAATGTGAATGTGACACCTCTCAGCATACTGTTAATCATGCATTACTCTTCTGTCTTAAAATGTGGAGATGTGGAGTAGACTTTTATTCTTTTTAGGAGACTACACCAAAAAAAACCCTAGTGAAATTAAAATTTAGTCATAAAGGCAAACTGATTGACAGCTGCAAATCATAGTCACAGCAACATTGATACATACATATTTATAGATCCCTAGATTTCAAAACTAAGGATCATTATTACATTCTGCGTAATCTAACATATTCCTATTCCAAACATGCGAGCAGTCAAATATGCAGTCCCATGTCAAGTGAGAGGAAATCTAGAAGATGGCCTTCCGCAGTCCAGAAACTAGATCAATTCAGCTTTCTTTTTCATTGCTAACACTTTTTTGTCTCTTGGGTTTTGTTTCGTTTTCTCCTGGTGTTTCATCACCAAAGTGCCCAGGAGTTCATCTGCTTTCATTCAACTGAAATGCATGTACCAGATGGTGCAAATAGCCCAGTATATTTCAATCCTGTATCCATGTCAAAAAACAGGCAGACTGCTGCAATTCTTGGTTGCTGCACCTCATGGTATCAAAGGCTGGCTAAGAAGAGTGACACTGCTTGACAATGAATAAGATTTTTCAGGTCTGTCAGGGAAGTTGGTTTGGAAACTAAAATCCTGCTTCTACTCTGTAGGAATTGTTTTTCATGATTAATTAATTGTGTTTACACTAACCTACAAGGGATGTAAAGAAACATAAAAACAGAGTTACAGAAATGTGTTTAGTTAGGATACTTTATAGTAACCATTTCATCACCTGTACTATATTATCTACTTGCTTGTTAGAAATAATAGAAATTGGCCTATAATACAAAGTTCTATAGTGTACTTTTTAGCATACTTTTACAGGACCACCACTGCAATTTGCTTTTGCTATGTGAACAGCCTAGACCACTGATTTCCTTAGGTTAATGAAGTTTGAAAGGATCTTGAGGGCTAAGGAGTGCAGAGAAGTTCACTATCTGCTTTCACCTGATAACAGCTGCTTAGAATTTGGCATCGAGACTTTCAACATATCTCCACAGCCTTACACCCACAAAAGCTATAGCTCTAGAAAAATTATGATTTTTCAAATTACAAATCCATTTTAGAGAAGAAGAGAGTTAGATTTGTCTTGGAAAACAGAATCTGGAGAAAGTAGTTGAAAGCTGTTTGCAGCAAGGGTTGACAGTCTCCGTTAGTTTTCTGACTGCTAGGTGCTATAATAACAATACAGAGTACAAGAAGAGTTGTAGCCTGTTACTAATCCCACAAATAACAGAAGACTCACCTGTGATACCTTTGGACAGCAATGCAGTGCTTTCTCCGTCTGTCACATCTGCAAGAGTATGTGTCTCTTTAAGATCCAGGCAAAGTATTCCCCTGTCTCTTTCAGGGTTACCTGTGCATTTTTATTATCTTCCCTTTGTTTACAAGCTAGGATATGAGAAATTTAAAATCTGCTAGATCATTCTGGTTTGAATAATTTTAGTGGTCTATGGGATGATTTATAAGTGTCCCAGGAAGTGACATACAACACTTTTACCTGTGTAAACTCCCTACAAAGCTTTAAAGCTTTGTATTTTTTTATTTTATCAAAATTCATCATTTTTCTGAATCCCTATGCAAAAATTTTACCACTATGGAGAGACCAACCTGATTTGAAAAGCTTTTTTCCTTTCTGAACAAAGAATTCTGAAGGACAGAATAGAGAAACAGAAATGTTCATATAGCTGACGAAGATGTCTTACTAGAGTTAGCTGCACATTCATTTTGCATAGGTGTAAGTGTACCACATATATGGAAATTCTTCATGACAAATCTATGGATGTGTGTTTGTATATACATTCAGAAACTCCAGTTTGCCTGCAGTTGTGGTGTAGGTGATTCTTCTTGTGTTATAGTTAGGAGTACAATTTCAAGTATGATACTGAAAAAGAATTGTTTGCATACCTGAAGGCAAGTAATATGTTAGGTAAGAATCATCAAATAGGCCATGCAGCAATTTATATTTACTGAAAAGATGTAAAAAAGGCAGGAGAGAAATTTTATTTAGTATGATCTATGGGAGTGTCATTAAGACTATTGGGATGAAGGTAATAAAGTTTAGACTGACTACCTGAAAAAAAAAATGGAGAGCAAACTAGTTGCAATAAATGACTGTATTGTCTCTATGGGGAAGCATCAACAGTCCAATTGCTTGAGATTTTTCAAAGGCCAAAGGAACAACAAAATACATGGTAGGGAAGAAGCTTGAATTGGCAGGTAGATGGATTAGCTGACCTATTAGTTCTTTTCTATTGCAAACTTCTACAATTTTATGTGGGGAAAATTCCTTTTCAACCCACGCTGGCAATCTGTTTATGTTCTGAAGTATGATGATTGACATCCCTTTTAACTTTTAACCTAGAAAATGTCTCTGCAAGTGTTATTCCTACATATAAATGTCTAATGCTTTTAATAAAAAAAAAAAAAAGTCTCTCAATTAGGGGACTGTATCCATGTGCAAATGCAGAATGGAGATCACAACAGAGTCTGAGGTGTTATAGCGGCATGGGCAGCACTCCCACTCAGGAAGGATGGGGCATAGAGAAGGAAAGGAGCATTTGGGGCTTAAAGACTAGAGAGACAGTGGAGACAAACAAGAGAAAAGAGAATAAAAAGAAAGAAGGGTGTAGTTATTATTGAAAAAGGATATAAGAAAGAAAATAAGAGAGAAATGGGAAAGGGGAAGGTCTAAGAACAGAAAAGCAAGAAAGGAGGGGATAACTGATTATGGAGACTAAGAACAAACAATGATGTGCTCCTGGTATTATGGTGCCAGAGTACTTCCTACCTGTGTTTACCCTTGGTTGATCCACATGCAGCTTTTATTTTTTTTTTTTTTTTTTTTTTTTTTTTTTTTTAAGCAGTGTAACACTTAGTAAGCATGACTAAAGTACAATGTGGATTTTTGTAAGAAATAGTGTATTTCACAATTAAAACTCAGCCTATCCACCTTCCTGGGAAAGCAAAGCCCACCAAAAGACAGAGCATATATAAAAATAAAGCACTGTAGCAGAAAGGAACACATTCTGCCAGTCTTTCCTGCCTTTTGCCCTGAATTGGGAACTGGAGATGGATTTAGAAGTGCTAACATATCACAAAAGAAATATTTAAGAAATACTAAACTAGCAAAACTTAACATATTTAAATAATATTACCAAATTTGTTCTTCACGTTTTATGACATTAAACTAAAGGCCAAAGTTTAGAAAGACAAAATTATTACAGAGATTTCCAGTACTCAAAAGTATCTTTGCACTGTTACTTGTTCTGACTTACAGAAGTTTGCTGAAGCATCAACTTCATTTCTGTCGAGGGCTGTAAAAAAAATTGAAGCCGAGGCCTGGAATATGAAAAAACAATGCATCTAAGTTAGTGCCCCACAGAATATTTTAAAATTATTTAACACAAATCATCTCAGTGTCAACAACTCATCACAGATAAACTATCTAATTAACAGAAGCCATCATAGTATTTGAGAACTCAGTCTTGGCTCAGTTGATATACCAGAAGGGCACTCCTTGATAAGCAAAAATTATAAAGGAAGGTTTAAAAAACATTACTGCCTGAAGTAGATGCTTCTTAGTTTTAAATTAACCCTCTGCTAGGTTGGGGTTTTTGGTTGGTTTGTTGAGTTTTTTTAAATCTCCATGAGATAGCAGGCACAGGTTGACCTCATGTTCTTAGGTATATTCCATGCTAAGATACTGTAACATGGTTTGTTTTATGATGCAATATTATTTCAGTGAGTCTGCTACGGACTTGAAACCATGCCAAAATGACAGCTCAGTTAACAAAAGTGTCCCCAGCTTTCGTAACCACATCTGAGATAGTTTTATCCCACTTCTTTAAAATTGCAAAGGTTGTCAAAATCTTGAAGATATAAAACTTCACTGAAAAACACTTCTGGGCATCAAAACATTGACTGATTGTTGCAGCACCAAACCTGCCACTTACTGGAATCCAGGTGCTTTGTTTCCCTACATGAAGTCTGTGGGGAGGGAAAGCTGACAAGGGGATCCATAAAAACATAAACATAGACCAAAAGTTACCTAAAATATCCCACAGGCAATACTGAAAACAGATTTCTCAATAAGTCTCTGAGTGGTGAATATTTACATGTCTAGGCTGCACAGAGATAAACGAGGACATAAAGTTTTATTATCCTAAAACTTCTCTCAAAAGTAGTCTTTCACAGAGGAAATGTTACGTAACAACTAGGTAAAATTGCAAGACTATTGTCTTTCTATCCCAGCCAGGTAGATGATTTGCTATAACATTTACCAAGGGTATGGCAGATGCAAGTCCCATAGTTCCTCTGCCTCATTGTCACTTCAACATGTTTCTTTCAGATAAATGTGTCTGCTCATCTGTAGGACTGGAGCAGTCCCTCACACTTCCTCTTGAAACAGTACTCCTGGTATGGAGCAGTTAAAATCATTATAGCAGAGAGAAAAGGGGAAAC
Organism: Megaceryle torquata; assembly: GCA_024611175.1. Classification (NCBI taxonomy): domain Eukaryota; kingdom Metazoa; phylum Chordata; class Aves; order Coraciiformes; family Cerylidae; genus Megaceryle; species Megaceryle torquata. The sequence continues at coordinate 5,195 of JANIJG010023108.1, forward strand.
ATCATGAATTGAAAATGCCAATGATAAAATATCGGTGTACAAAGAGCAGTGCAAGATCATTCCATTTGCATCAAATACAAGCTTTTATTTGTTAGGCTTTGAATGGTGCATATAACTTTGATAGTCTTTTTACTCCATGAAACAATGAAAGACTACCAGTCTGTGTCTCATGGTAATTGTTTTTGTTTCTTCACAGATGTCACACCATTTGTCCAGTAATTATATTTAAATTTCCCTCCCACTTAAATATGATCTTGTTCAGCAGTCCATATTATTCAGAAATAACAGATATAAGCAGGGAAACTTTTTCAAATGGTTCCACAACAGTCAGGTCATAGTCTCAGAGGCTGGATTTTGGGAACTGCAGGACAACTGCAAAAGGGGGACGCTGAGTAAGACAGTAAGAAACATTAGTATGTAACACACTGGTAAATACAGAAAATATATTTCATATATATTTCATATCTGTGCAAACAAGGCTACTAGAATGAGCCCTGTGATATGAATATAATAAATAAGTGTAACTAGAATGAAGGGATTTCCTGAGTAATATTGTAGAGCTATTTTTTTCTGAGCTGAAACAGAACACACTGCTGAGTCTTGCAAGAGAACAATTTATTCTTACTCATTATACCATTCCTAGAGCACTCTCAGGTTTGAACGAAGAATACTATCCATCTTCTAACCAAACAGAGATGTTGAGTTTCCCAAACAGAATAATCTACAGCTGTTATTCCATATATATTATTTTGCATCAGAAAACATGTTCTAAACCTTGATTAGGCTGAGATTTATTGTTACATGTATGGAGGTATTTAGGCACCTAACTCAACTACCTACCTTTGAAAATTTGAGCTCTAGTCTTAAAAATAAACAAAACAAGAAAGTAAACAGGAATATACTTATGCATCCTAATAATAATAAAACATATCTCCCTTTATTTTTTCAGAGAAACTTTACAATCCAAAATTTTCTGTGGACTAATGGGAAAAGGAGTAATTTTCAACTGAAAATGCTTGAAAAATAAGTGTTCCTGTTTTTCTTTGAAAATTTTGAATACTACAAATTTTGAAAATATTTCTTATAGCCAATTCATTAAAAATTATTGCTTAGTTTCAGTTCTAACATGACAGAAGTACTGAGGGAGACTCTGATACAGAAAAGAATAAGTCATACTGATCATTTTAATGGTGTCAACATGTCATGCAATTAATCAAATGCAGAGAAATTAATTTATCTTGGCTTTCACCTGACTCTACAGTAGAGGTGATGTTGTTCTAGGAAAATTTTGATAAGGAATGTAGGAGTACTGTCTAGAAAGAATCTGTAGAGATCATTGAGCTTTAAATGCAAGCAGCCATCTAATAGATATGAAATACATGCCAGTATAAACCTATCACCTCTAGTATAATAGAAAAAAAAAAAAAACACAACCAAACCAAACCAAACAAAACCAACCCACAAACAAAACAAAAACAAAAAACCACACATCACAAAAGCTGTCATCTGCTGAAGGAACATGGTGGCAAGACCAAAACAATTGACAATGTGTTTGGTCTGCCCCACATCCAAAGTTTTGTTAGACATTCATCATTATACAGGTTTACACAACTTGGTTTATAGTTTAGTTAATGTCAAAGACTATTTTACTCAATAACATATTGCATTCACCACATACAGAGAATGAGCATAACTGGATATGGGTGTATTACCAAAGTCTCTTCACAGTGGAGAGGGACCCTATCTGAAGTGCTTGCTTTCATATTTAGTGAATTAATGCTCTATTGAAGTTTGCAGCAATAACAATGACATCTTGTACATTCCTCAAAAGATAGGGCATATCTCAGATAAGAGCTGTGGAAATAACCAATTTTTCAATATTCTGGCAGTTCCAGATAAGGATTTTGGATCAATTCAAATTAATGGCAACTCTTGGGCTATTTTCAGTGTTTAACATCCACACATTTTCACTAGACACGGATATGCACAAACTTGACATTTTTAGAGTTCTTCTCGAGATTTCAGGAAGCTACTATGTATATATCCTGTTGTCTTGAACACTTCAGGCAAGATGTAACACTCATCACTTCAAATCAATATAATAATTATTAACAAATTCTAACTGAACATAATGGCTCTGTTTATATAAAAAATAGCAAAATCCTGATAAAAGCACTAACATCACCCACCACAATTAAGCCCCCAAAACCTCGGGTTCCTCCCTAAACCCCCTTCACAAGAAAATGTAGCAAGCCTATGGATACCCAGAAGTTTAAGTGGAAAGACAAATTTTGGAGAAAGATCCTTTATTTAAAAAAGGAAATTACATTATTTCTCAAGTGTTGATTTGGTTTTACACATACTTTGCATCTATGATGAGTATACACACAACAGAATGACTGGAGTCTGGTAACGTCTCTATACCTTCACTGTATCTTCCTGAATCTGACACTGGAGCGTGCTGAAGCAATCTCACACAAATGTTAAAAAACCAGGTTGGTTTGCATCTAATAAATGTTAGAAAAAAAGGATAGCTTTCTGAGAATGGTTCTATCAAATTGGGATTAACATTTTCCACTTAGTCCCTTATGCTTCTGGAGAGGCTGACATAATTTAGTGACTATGAATGTAACACCTTTGTCATTTTCATTGTACTCCATTTTTACCTTCTCATTTATGTCTTTTTAAAATAAGATGTCTGACTGAATACAGTAATCAATGTGCCATCAATTTATATAATGGAATTGTAATCTTCTCTTTTCTATTCTCTATTCCCCTCTTAACACAATTTAACATCTTATTTGCTTTTTTAATCACCACTGAACAAGTCTTCGTTGAGCTGTCTACAGTAACGCCTAGATTTTTTTTTTCCTGAGAGTTTACAACTAATTCAGGAGACATCACTATGTTCAAATACTTCAGACAGTTTTCACTAATGTGTTTTAGGGAGGTCTTATCTGTGTTGAGGCTTATCTGCTAAGTTGTTCAACAAGTTATTTTTGAAAAATTCACATAAAGCTCTTCATAGTCCCTTAATTTAAATGATTCAAATGAGTTTACAATTTCAACTGCTTTCCCATATTTAGTTTTTAGCATGTTTTAAATTTCAACACACAGAGTGAACAGTATTTTTGCCAAAACATCTTTTATATAGTTAACTCTGTGTTCATCATGCTGGAAGCAAGAATGTTGTTGCTATTCTGTTTGTCTATTATGATATAGTCACAATACCAACAACCACCAAATAGGATAAATACCTAAGAAACACTTAAAACCCACCTGCTATAAAACTCTGTAAAACTGACATACATAGCAGTCTAATCATAGCTGCATGCCACAGCATTGATTTGTTCTCCTAAAACAAATTTTAATCCTAGGACAATTGCCTACTATCATTATGCATGTATTTTTGTATTAGAAAAATTTTAATAGTTAAGACTTCAGTAATCTACTGACTTTTGCTTTCCTATAGAGATTTCTGCCGGTTCCCATGTGAAATAGTTTACTAAGTCACCCATGTCAATACTACACCGTAGTCACTAAAACTCTGCTGGTAGTGAAAAATATATTGAAAGGGTTTTTAATATTTTTGGCAAGCAATGGTTTGCCTCATTGTCTTCTTGCAAGGAACTGCTTGAACATCACTGTAAAATTTAAAATACTTGGAAAGATTTACAAAATTATGTCCCGTATTATCTCTTCTTTAAACAAAAATCTTAAAATACTTCAGGAGAGCATTCTGATTTCTGCCATTTTCACTGACTTTTTTTTTCTGTATTTCTATAGAGCATGTACAGAGGAGTCCTAATCTGTGAACCTGTCTCTTCAGTGCAATCACAATACAATTAGTAGGCTATAAACACAAGAAGTGTATCTCTTATTATGCTACTTTGAGCTTGCATTATATTTCTCCATTTAAGAGTGTTAATTGTTACTGCAAGGCAGCTCACTGTTCAGTGATTTTCAGGAACACCTAACCACCTGTTAATATGTGTAGCAATAAGTTCAATTGTCTTAATTTTCTGTTTCTGCCATATTTGGAGACAAGTGTAGTTACATCTACACATGTAACTACATTACATTGCTGGATTTCCTAGAAGTCCCTTCATTAGGTATTATTTTTTTCATTAAATCTGTCCATTCAGCCTTTCTATAATAGCTAAGGATAAAGAATCTTCAGCCTTTTCAAAAGATGAATTTTCTGGTACAAACTGCATGCCCTTACAACTCAACTGATTGCAAAGAATTTGGATTACAGTGTGATTCAAGTCTTTCATTGAACTGATATCATCCACTCAACCTCAGCAATACCTTAGAGAAATACAAGCAGAACAACTGTCTTTTATATTGTACTCTCTAAGTACAAGAATAATAGAGATGCCATGAACATTGCAGAGGTGTCACATTAGCTGCTCTGTGCTAGACCTGAACTAAATAGTGTAAAGGAAGGGAACCGATTGTTAATTAATTTTTTTTTTTTACAAGGATGGAGTAGATGAACACTGCTTACAAATGAGCCTTATTTAGTTTTAAACACATTTCCTGAAGTAAATAGTATATTTCCCTAATTTTCATGTCTTTTGGTATGCTTCCAAAAAACTTGGAAGTGAATTAGTGTGCAATTTGCATCCAAATCTCAGCCAAGGGGATGTGGTTTATTATAATACATGGCCCTCCTAATTATTGAACAGCCCGAGAAAACTAGGCACAGTGTGCATCTGTTATTGCTTGACCACACTGCCAAACATAATTTGGCAAGCACAGAAATGTACATTGAGCAGACCTACAGTCTAATTTGCATTAGTTTGTAGTAATTATATGAAAGCTATAACTGAACCAAGCTTGTCCTCTCTTTTTAGATCACATCATTCTTTTTGAAAAGAAATCTCAACCAATAATCCAAAACAATTAAATAGCATGCATATACACAACCCTGAGAAACTCCTTGTTTGCACAGTAGACTTTCTCAGTATTATTTAATCACTATCCAAATGTTATTTCTGCATGTTCTGTGAACTATCAAAGAAACCAGCTTTTTTCCCCTTCATTTTTATACAGGCTTTTCTGTGCTTTTTCTTTATCCTCATTCAGAAATTTTTTCACCTCTTCTGCCAAATTCTAAAACCCTGTACAATTAAATACCCTGTAACTGGTGATTAAAGTCAGTGGCTGTTTTTTTTTGTTTTTTTTTCTTTTTTTTTTGTCTTGTGTGGCGGGGAGGGGGAGGGTGGCGAGCCTTCAC
>JANIJG010023108.1:10536-56995 GCA_024611175.1 Megaceryle torquata
TTTTTTTTTTTTTTTTTTTTTTTTTTCAGTTGCTAAGAAGGAAGGGGAGGAAAGTCTTGTCTTTCATAATTTGCCTCTACACCTCTCCATAGTCATTTAATCCAAACTCTTCTCTGACTAAAAGGAAGCAGTTTCATGATAAGACATCTTGTGTCACAGTAATGCTAGAAAATAGTGGCCAAAACTTGGGGAAGCTGGGATGCTATGGTAAAAATACCTTAATATTTTGCCCTACAAAAGTTCCAAGGGAAAACTCTTGATTCCTTTCTAATTTTTCTAGCAAACTTACATGTTCAGATAGAGACATGTACATCACAGTTCTGTATGAGATGATAGGAAACCTAAACTAAGCCAGTACATGAGGAAGTACACAGGAATCTTGTCTAAAGAAATTGTAGTTTTATGACAATTATTGCGTATTTTCCTGAAGTGCAACAAAATGAGGCATAAAAAGGATGAGAAAGAGAGTCAGATTCAATTCCCATTGAAATCAATGACAAAAACTATTATTCACTCCAAAAGCCACAGGACCAAGCATAGAGGAAGGAGAGGGTTTTTCCCCCCTGCTTTAAGTAAACACTGTCATTTTCTGCTTCAGCTGCAGGGGCTGAGAAGCAGAGGCACAGTCTTTGTTGTTGGTAAACAGCTTGACATTTTATAGTATTGGACCAGTCAGAGGGCTTTCAATCAAGAGTTTGAGTATTGAGAAATAACTGTATAGCCACTACATAGTTCGGTATTCTCGGATAGTTCAGAGTAATTATTAGCTGGCATATCCAGAGTCACATGCAGTTACTGTGAAATGACCATACGGAGATTATGTAAATGAGTTTCCAAGAGTGAAAATGCAATGAAGTATAAAAGTGAATAAAAACTGCCGAATATCACCGAATAAATGAATGCTACCTCTACACAGTGATTAGCTGATCAAATCTATTTTCATAAACAAAAACAAACTTGAAATGAATTAGAGGGAAAAGAAATCCTAGTGAACCTAAGTTACTTCCATTTAGAAGTGGCAGTTCACAGTTGACCAAAAGACACTCAATTTGCTTTTGCATATTATTCAGAAAATAAAGATAAGTTTGCTTATACAATACCTGCTGCAAACCTGCCTTATTTTCCTTTTTAATTTTAGTTCTACAATAAATAGTAGCTATGTAAGAAAACAGCTTTTCACTGAACCAATCTCTTTCCATATGTATTCCTGCTCATATCCTCAGTGACTGAAATAAAGCAATGGAGGAAAAGAGCTGGGGGAGGGTTCTGTAAAGTACAACCACACTGTTTATTTTTAACAACACCAAAAACTGTTCCATAAAGAGCAAACTATCTTTATCTAGTTTGATGGCATTTGGGTTTTTGTTTAGCAATGAAATGACTGACTAAAACTCAGTTGTTGAATAGTTTTTGTTGCTGAAATACAAGAAGCAGATTTGGTTAAAAGTGCAGGGCTATTTTCTCTTTGTTTTCTGTTATGGGCTTTCATAGATCTGAGAATATTATTCATCTTTGGACAGGCAATGACAGAAATACCTCTTCCCATTATTCTCTACTGTTAGTGGAACATTTTGTTGTACATACCAGTTACAGTATAGTTCAGGGATCTTGCCAAAAGACATTGTTACACTTCACATATTCATTCTTTAATATATATAATACAAAGTTTTCTATGCCGCAGGTTCTTTATGAAAAGGGATTTGACATGCCTGGTATTAAGCTTTTTCTTCTAACAGTCACATTCTGGATGCCTACCAACTGAAAATCACTTGATTTTCAGAGCATAAAAATCTGCAATACAGAAATAGTAATTTTGAAATAATAATAATAAAAAAAATCTCCCATTGTTTTCATTGATTTTCCCCATTTTTCAACTCAAAAAGGTAGCCACATTAATCCAGCTTCAGACACATCCAAAAATATGAGCTGTTTCAGAGCATCAATTTTAGGTTTCCACTCTGAACTATAAAGAATAGCCACTGAACTACATTCAGATATTGCATTGTAGTTAAACACCTTAAGACATTATGTTAAAACCAGAGTTTTGGAGATATGTATGCAAACACACTTTCTGTTAGTGAAAGTCTGCACTGAAGATGCATGTGCTATGCTATATATATATATTCATTTCCTTTCAAGAAAGTGATGGGCTTGTAAGGGTGCATGAATGGTATCTCTTGGAAACAGATGTCATGTGAACTTCTTGCAACATGACTTCCTAGAAACTACTCATTTTCAACTTTTACAAGTTGCTGCTGCACAGTTTGATCTCCAGTCACTTCCAGCTGCACAGTTAAGACCTCATATCAACACTTACAGCCTTTTGAGTGAACAGGTGGGTTTAATGGCATATAGGAGACATCTTGGAGCATCCCATAGTTTTGTACAAGAAAAGTCTAAGTCTAGCCTCAGTCAGGGAGCTCACAGCTTTAAAATGAACAGTTTGACATGAGTGAAGGTTATCTGGCTGGGAACTGTTTTAGAAAATACGCCTTCAAACATCCCACTGTAACAAAAGAGTGGAATACAGAGTAGTAGGAAAGACAAGGAAAAGAAGGTCTTCCAGGATAACTCCTATTGTCTGTCTTTCCTTCCTCTTGAAAATAATTTCTTACTAGATTCCCAAGCAGAGGAAAATTTTATTTTTAAGAAACTACAAGCCCTAAGGAGTAGGGCTTGTAGTCAGTCGTCACACTTCCTTGATAGAGAGATTTTTTTTTTTTTTTAACACTGAAGGTTTATACTGAAAATCTGTATAACTGCTATTATCTTAGTGTCTGTATTTAACCCGTCCTGTTTACAAGCACAGCATCAATTCTCGTAGTTACCTAAATGTAAATCCTACCTTGGTTTTCATAATGCCGTCCTATAGTTTTTTTTGCTATCAGCAGTAAAGATTACCTGGGTCAATGAGACTTTCAGTATACCTGTTTAATGCAGGCTTGTTCAGAGTGTGCTTAGCAGCACCTGTGCAGGCTCATTGACTCTACTGAGCTGTGAAAGGAGCAGGAGGCTGGAATTTACCAAGCAATTCAGCTGAAGCTAGATAAATGGAATAAAATATGTTACAGTGAGACAGCTATATGGAATGTAAGTAAACATATTGTGGGCATTGGAATTTAAATGAGTATAAATAAAATTATTTTCACTACAATACTGCAGATACGACAGTATATGTTGAGGGGCTAAAAATCTAAAGAACCACTTTTGGAACAGATCAGAGGAATATTTTCACTCATGTACATTTTCATTCTATTCTTTGTTTATTATTTTGTTATCTCTAGGATCTAGAAGTAACTTTTCACAGAAAGAAAATATAAAAATCAAAATGCAAGGTATTTTCATATTTCGTGAGTGTAGAACTATGGAGGGAAGATTCCAATATGAACAGCAGGAAATTAATACAGTGTTCTCTTGCAAAGGCTACATTTTCATTGCTGACATCATGCCATTTCTTTTTATATTTTGTCAATATAATGGCAGACGTGGCTGAGGTTAACCTTGACTAGTTACATTAAAGTGAAGTTTGTCTTTTCTTTGTTTTCACTAATTTGTAAAAGTTTACATTGTTTGATGTAAAATACATCATTTCTCAACAGTGAAAGATATAGCTTGAATCTTCTGACAGTGTGAAACAATAGCTCTAAGGGAAATGTAAATTGCTCTCATTCACTTCTGTGGTGTTATAATTCTGACACTGAATCCTAAAAGGTAACATTTAAAATGTTTTAAGAAAATTTGGATGGCAGGGCATTTCTTCATTCTTTAGAAACTGATTTCCTATTTACTTTTCCTACAATATAATTATCCATGAGAACATTTAACAGCCTGAGAAAAGTGAAATCCACTTGTTGAAGGGCTTATCATGCTGACTGCATTTTAATATTTAATTCAATAGAAATAAATGCCATGACAGCAGGACTTCAGACTATTGAACCAGTAGGCATTAGACACAGAGCAACCCCATTTCCTCTGCAAAATGAAAGGGAGGCTGCATCAGAATAGTTGCGGCCTTAAATCTCTAGGCACCATCACAACAAGAATTCAGAAACCTATTCTGTAGTTTTCAGAATTTATAATTTATTCCAATGTGGTTTATAATCCTTCTAAAAACAACAAAAGAAACTCAATCATATGATATACAACAAAAAGCTAACAGTAGGAATTATATCTGCATATATAATTCATAATCAATGTACACTGTCTTTATATGACAAATACAAAATTTCTTATAGCTGTAATGTTGGCTTTTTGTGACTATTTAAACATCTTGACCTCCTGATATATTTATTTTGGTGAGTGGTCATGCTAATAAACTCACAGACTCAAATATTTACAGGTAATAGAATAGATGGTCTGCTAGAAAAGGTTAAACCGATTTTCAGTTTTAATGTGAATGAAAACAAAATTTCATTTATACACTTAGGCCTATGTCCATGTATCTTGTCTCTCCTAATTTCTTTGTCTATACCTGTGCCATACATTATAAGTTGGCTCACTCTGATAGTGCTTTTTGAGTTATGAAGCCACACTAGATACTATATGTAAAATAGTGATTAAGAACTTGCTAATTTGAGATCAATGTCTATTTGTATTTCAGGGAGTCAGAGAATTGAGACCCAGGAGGCTGAAATTCATGAAATTTCTCCCAAGAGAGAAACAGATTTTCTAGTGAAATCTAAACAGAAACACTAGTATCAGAATTTAATATAAATATTGTGATATCTAGACTGAGCTCATAGCTAGAAGGCAGAAAGAGAGAGACTGCTTTCTACACATATCCTTTCCTGTACAAGGCTATAGCATCTCACATTTTTTTGAAGGCTTATTTAATTCATGTTGGCATTCACCAACATTTGATAAACATGTCCCTCCTCACCAGGTGTTCTAACTGAAAGCCAAGATCAATGAAATATATTCTACCATTTACTAATGACAGGGGTCCAATATTTTAATGAAAATATTAAAAATAATTTTGTAAATATTTTTGCAAACAATCTATGAAAATAAGGATGATGAAAGGGGTGCCCACATTAATTTTGTGCAAAGTTCTTTTTCATAGAGATTAATTTTCATGTACTGAAAACTGCATTTGCATGGTATGCCATTTTTTTTCCTCCTCTATGTTTTTTCTTTGGGGCAGTTTAATGATCAGTACCCATCATAGGATAATAATTGTGGCTGTGTCTGCCTAGAATAAATCAGCCAAGAATTCTAACAATGTTCAAATCCTCTTCTCAAAGATATAATCTTTAGAGAGCATCTACTTTATCTGACAAATATGATTTCAATTCAGGAAATAGCTCACAATCATTCTATTGGATCTGACATCAGTGGTATCCACACAGCCATTCTGTGCAAACTCCCTGCTTTTAAAGGTCTTCCCATTACTGTTATTGGTCTCACAGATGATGAAGTATGACACTCCATAAACAATGAGCTGGGCCTTTTGTAGGCTGCCTTGCTTTTTTTGGCTTCAAACTGCCACTGAATGTCAAATCAATTTGGCTCTCATTAGAACAGCTTTATATGTGCAAATGTATTTGTGTCTCGTTGCTACTTTTTTCTATTTTTGCCTTCCTTTCCATTTGCCTCCCCCCCTCAGCCCCCCCCTTGGATGATGTCATTTTTCTCTAATCAAAGCCAACACCTGTTTCTCTAAAATAGAAGCCTCTGTGTAGGGCTCTTTATCACAATCTGAGTACACCCTAGATGGGCTCATTAGAAATCAAGTTCCCCCAGAACAAAAAGGAAATGCTCTGTTACAGTGACATTGAACATCATAGAGCCTGGATAAAGTCAAGAGCTGATGTAACCTTGACTTTTGACATCCTAAGAGACTGTCGTCTAGATACTGCAAGGTGTGTAAGCCGCTGCCTTTGATAAGTAATGAAACAAACAATAAATCTACCCCTGCATTTAAAAACAGCTCAACCATTACACAATGCTGTATTAGGCTTGTTGGGGTAATATCTTGGGGTTTTATTCTTAACCAATTAAAAGGAACATAGAATTGCTGATTTTGTAAACCACAGACTTGTTTGGACAAGCTAAATGAAGGATGCCACACAATGAAGGGAATATAAAATAGGGATGACACAGAACTCCCAGTTACAAGTCAGTAAGTTCTAGTCTAATAGAGCATATTGCAAGTAGTCTGAAGTGTCTAGAGATTAGGAAAGGAGAACTGGGGCAAATAAGCAGTGATTTGCTTAGAGGCTACTATAAACTCAACGTTGTGACACATATGAAAGAAACATAGCCTCACTTTTCTTGCACTTAAGACCACCTTGCCTCTTATGAGGCTTGTCTTATGGAAATAGCTGCTAAAGTGTGCTGTGCCTGGAATAGCATTGGATTGTGTTGAACAATGGCATAAAATTTCTTTTTCTCCTCCAGAAAGAGTTTATTTTCTAGATTTCAGCACAAAGTGATTCTCCCTGCATCTGAGACAAGCTGAAAGGCAGTGTATATTTCCATCGACTTCAAGAGAAACATGCAAGTTTTCAAATAGCTACTTAACCATACTCAGGTCAGAGGCATGTTCTATCCCAGGTAACAAGGCTCATAACTTATAAGTGGTCACACTACATGCTGTGTCTTATTGCTTGTGTTATTCCTTCTGAAAAGAACCAAAAATATCTTTTACTTCTTTTAATAGAAAGATACACATTTCAGAAGCTGGAGTATCTACAGATAGAGAGTAGGAGTTAGACAGAAAAAAAATGGTGCTAATTATACCCCAGCTTCCTCAAAACATGAGTGTTTGTCACTTATGAAGGAAGAAGCTTTATCTGGACACTGTAAGATAGAAACAAAGGAAAAAGAACTCACCTTTTCTCACCACTTACAATAATGGGCTTGTCTACATTTAGCCTGTATCTGAGGCTAAACTACAGCAGTTGTTCTATCACCTGATGACCTCTCTCTAACCAAGAAGGGAAATCTAGGAAAAGGAGAGAAGATTCACAGACTGAAATGAAAATGGATTTAATGAAACAGCCAGAATAATACCAATCTAAAGTAAACAAAGTTAATCTTAACCCAGTGTGTGTTTTATGGCTACAATAACAAGGAAGGCAGCCCTCATGAGCAACAAGAAAAGCAAGATCCAAAAACCATTCATTCTTACCAAACTTCCCCCCTTATACTGAGCATGGCATTTATGGTACAAGATACACCTGTGACCTAGCTTGTGTCAGTTGCCCTGGCTGGTTCCAAACTGCTAATGGTTTGCAGACTATGGCTGGCCTAGGGTTCTGTGCCAGTGAAACCAGGACTGGGCTAAAACATCTTCAGTGTACCTCAGGCTATCCAAGAAGGGTCCTTGCTCAGTTTGTGAGTGGATGAACTATTCTCCTACACGATAGGACTGAGACAGACACTTTCCAAGGAAAATGCCTTTTTTCAGAGTTGAAGAAGAGGTTTGCTTGGCTCAGATACTCAGTGATTTCAAATCCAGTGCTAGCTCTAACTGAAATATATTGGTAATCTGCCATCTGTGGTTTTCTTGAGCAGAAATTTTGACTGAAGTCCAGGTCTTAGTAGATGTGAGGCCACATTACAAAATCTATCCTCCTACTCAACATCATCCTTCATAGTGTCTTACTATGTCACTGCCTTTGCATTAAGCACCACAGCAAAGTATGGAAAATGTGGATACTTCATTTGCCAAGTCATTTCTTGGTCTCTCTATTGAAGCCATCTATAGTGAATATTTGATTGCTGACATCAATTCTAGCCACAAGAATGTCAAAGCATTTTTTTTATGTGTTATAAATTTGCATAAACACACCACCCCAAATGTAATGAAACATAAAAAGGAAAAGAAAGACCTAAATTATAATTTAAAAAATATTAAGACTTCTTGATTGATTTGCAGAGGCATAGCAAAATTCCTTCATATAGTGGCCTCATGAATGAGTTGATAATATGCAAGTAAAGCGAAATGATTGGCATATTAAATACAAGATCTTTGTCACCATCTGTTTCCTGATTGTGTCAGCAGGTTGGTTTTTTTTTCATGGAAGTGTGAGAATACACCATGGCCTCGAAGTATCAAAATGTCAATTATACATCACATTTTAAAGTTGGAAGCCCAAATCACAAAAAAGCATTTTGAAATGTCCCTGAATTTCACTTGAAACACTGACAAATTATTACCTACCCTTGACATTTAGCCTTACTGTACAGTAGCATGCTTATTGTGCTGGAAAATAAAACAGAGCAGAAACACTATGGAGGCCAAGCTATAATTTAGTAATGAATGCTTAAAAAAATTGATACTGAGGAGACAAGGAGAGAAATAAGAATTCAAAACAAAGTGAATAGTTGCAGAACAGCCCTATCAGATACTTGTTATTTCAAGCTCAAGTACTTTGAGAACAGTTTCACATTTCTGATATTTTCCATTACAAATAATGTAATTCACTTATAAGTAAGACAGCATTGCTTTTTTTCTAAATTTTCACCTGTACTGACAAGAAAAAAAAAAAGCATCCTTGTTAGTGTAATTAATCAATAGAAACTGCAGAATAGAAAACCTGTGTCAAAGCTAGCTAAAAAGCAGGAAATTTTCCATTAATATAACAGGTCCTGGTTTACACACTCAGTGGTCTTACACAAGAACTGGTAGGAGACAATGTTTTCATGTACCATATAGGATGAGTTCTACTAGTACCATCAGCTACCTTTATCAACAGCCCAGAGATGAAGTCACATGAAAAGCTGCTGATTCTGGTTTTGATATATAAATACAAATCCCTTCCAAAGCTGAAAAGGCCACTAGTGTCTCAAGGTATTATTTCTGCTAAGGGGATGAAACAGAGAGAATAGGTATCAGGTAAACTGATTCTTTGTTCACTGATGACAGTGTTAAGATCACCAAATAAATGCAGTGGCCTTTAGAATTGCTCCTAGACTGATTATTATACCAGTGAAAATGAAATAGCTATATCTGTGTAAAATGGGATGAAAATTGTAATCATGTCCAACCAATCTAGCATGAGCTAAGTTGGAAGTCAAACTATAAAGGGCCTAAATGAAAAAACTGACCTTCCAAACTTGTACCTAATTGGACTTTTGATGGAGCATAATGAACACATTTCCTCTATCTCATAATTTCTGATTATACTAATATTATACAGGATAAGACATACAATCTACTCTTTGAGACAAACTGCTCGTATGATACTTGCAGATGAGTTATACATTTTTGCTGTAATAAGGCAGCAATTTAAAACATTCAAAACTGATTCCAAATGAGACTGATTCTAAAATGAGGAGACTTCAAGTATTCAACTTATATTACATATTTGGGGTAATTCTTTGTGACTGTGAAACAGGAATGCTAATATTTAACAGTTACAAAGTACTTTGATTCTAATAATGTAAGTTCTAGTATGGCTGTTTATATTAAGCATGTATGTTCATGTATATTAAGTCAAAAGGTTTCAAAAAGATTCAGTCTGCAGGTTTTCTTATTTAAGCAGTTTTCCCTGTGTTGATTGTACATAGGCATCTCTTCACTAGTAATATAATTCTTTTTCCTTCTTCAAAAGTTCATGTAAATTATCTGTGAAGTTTCAGCAGAAATTTCTGTCTTTCTAATGGAGCAGAATACTCTGCTATATACCAATCTTTCCATTCATCAGCAAATGTTCATCATAAGTTGCTGGAAAGCAGAAAAGAATAAAAGAGTTGAAACTGTGCAGCTGTAGTTTGTTAAAGTTTGTAGTCTGAACCTACATATATGTATGAACCAACACTGAGCAGAAAAAATTAATACATGAGAAAAAAGCTCTTCTGAGAGCTTTTACATGTGTCTGTTCCCAAGGTAACCACTGTATATATGTCTTCCAAACAGGTACTTTCTGTGGGTCTGCCTCTCAGCTTGTGCATATCACGCTGAGATGTCAGTTGAATGCAGGCACTAATGGTCCAGCAGTAGAAATACAGTATGAAAAATAAATAGTGTATTACTAATGCATGTGGTTTTATATGTATGTGTACTGTTAGTGTCACTATCTTCTCTGAAAGTAAGATCTGGATATGTGTGTGTTAATTAGATATTTTTGAAATTTGTCTGTGAACATCAGTCCATGCTTCAGATTCTCCCAGCAAGGACTGAAGGAACTTTTCCTTAATGTCTCTTCACCGTTTGGATTTTTTTCTTTCTGTAAATCTATTATACAATTTCTCCCTTCATCCTCTATAATGTCCATTCTGAAATCGTTCTGTTTTCTAACATATAAGAAATAGTTTTACTTTTTTTTCCTCTTCTGGCTGCCACATTTTTTTCTTCTTGACTGCTCTGTCAGTCATCCCAAATGAAGCAAAACCCCCTCTTGCACCTTTTATTTTGATTAAACTTTTGTGATTTAGGACTTAATCCTGAGACAAGTAATCTTAATAGAACTGTTGTTACTGATGTCTATGTATTTTTCTTTTCCCTTACATCAGGAATGTCATACAAAATCATATGCTGTATTCTTGTATTCACTTGGCACTTTCAAAAGAATGCTTTGAGGATTTCTGTAATTGTCTGCTCAATAATCTCAGCAATTACATAACTGTTATAGTCTGTGCATTCTAAATTTTTCTAGATTTCTATATGTATTCTATATAAAAATACATCATAAAATTTAATATGTGTGTTATAAAATACATCTATTTGTTTAAAGAAAGAACAAAGAAATTTTCTTTTGATTGAAAATGCATTATTTTCACTAGGTTTTCCTTTAACATTTTTAAAGTAAAATAGGGAATTAAAACTGTTTCAGAACAACAAATGCAAGTCTCAGTCTTGCAAGTACTTATACTTGAGCAACTTTACTGGAAAGAGTAGCCCTTATGAGTTCAAAGTCAAGTCAGTTGACTTAACAAAGTAAGACTGCTTAGGTGTTTAAGGTGTTTAACCAGGACTGCAAAATAGGAGTGGTGTTGCTTGAGGCTTTAAATCTGTAACTGAGTGACAGTTCTTATTGAGAAAAAAAAATCATAATATTTAGAGTTGATTGGTAGTACAAAAAACATTCTGACTTTATTCATGCTAGTTTTAAAATGAGCTGAATTCAGAAATATTCACAATTCTTTTGTGTTCATTTCTGCAAACACTGTGGCAATCAAGCTTCACTGGCATTAATGTTTGCTGAAATGAAATGTAAAATTCAGAGAAGTATTTGTAAAATGTGTTAATAGTTTTATTCCATCAGAATACTTATCACAGAAACAATGCCTTTTTACTTAGTAAACCAACAGCAATTAGACAGCACAATTCAATTCCTTCACGTGGAGCATCAAAAAGAGAATCAATTTTAAAGCATTTCAAGGACTAGCAGAAAGACTTATTGGAAAGTGTACTAAAGGCCCTGAGACCAGGTTTAGGGTTAAAACTAGGATTAGAGTAGGGAGAAGGAAAAAGCTGGTGTCCTTGGAAAGAGTGGGTCTCCTAAGAAGATGTCAGAGCAAAGCATTGGCTATTATGAAATATCTTCCCTACTCAGATTTTCCCCTGGGGCTTCAGTATATCTCGTGGCAGAAATTCTATGTAAGGCTTTGGGTCAGTTAGGAGGACAATCCTCCCTCCCCCTGGGAGGATACCTCTGACAGGCAAGACCTGTTTGAGAAGCCTCAACTGTCCTTGGAGTTGTCGGAGGAAGAGCTGGAAGAAGCTGCAGCAGGGGTTCCTACCTGATTTGCTTGTAGCTGTATTAAGCACAGGTTCTCACATCTGGCTTATGCCTAGACAGCTGCTTTGAAGCTACGTTGCAGCCATGCCTGTGCCTGGACTTGTATCTTGTTGATCTGGACTCTGACTATGACCAATGGGCTGACTTCTTGGTTTGTGCATGTATGACAGGACTAAGCCCTTTTCTTGGCAAACCATAGCTTCTGCCTGCCATGCTGTGATGCTTGGCTCCCAAGTTCCCCTTCCCCTGCTAAGCAACAACTGCCTGTTTGTTCCCTGACAGAGATATGAGACCCAGAGATAGAGCAGTGCTGCAAAAATATTGAGGAAGAAAAGTGGGGGCTTCCGTGAGAATTATCCCACTTGGATCCTTTCCACGAGGGGTTTCAGCATGTCCTGCTACAGAAGTGTCCACCCACACTTAGGGTTAGGGCTATAGAGGGAGCAAAAGATATGAGACTCGTGAAGACTGGGGCCACAGAGAGGTTGCTAAGCCTTAAAAGCACTGTGGGCTAATACGGGAACTCTCTCCCACTTAGTATTTCCAGCTATAGCTTCAGAATGAAACTTGACAGAAATCTTTGCCTAGGCTTAGGGCTCAATTTAGATTTATGGACAAGAGGGTTAGATATCGCTATTTTTGGACAACTGTTTTAAGGCTTAGCTACACAGTTAGTGGTTGCTTCCCACGTGTTTTTTAAATTTTCAGAATACATCTGGTTGAGGTTTTCAATTTGAAAGTGTTCATTGAAAGGTTTCAGTGATATGAGGGCTTCCAATTTAAATTAACTTTTGAATGTTCTCTGTGAGTTAGAAAAGTGCTCTTAAGGACTATGTAAAATAATATTTATACTAATTTTGTAATATTTTAATAGTAGTTATGATAATTATATCTTGATAGGTGTTATGAAAGAAGAAAAATAATTTAGCACTAACTTGATTAATGAAGAACAACTATAGTCCTGGTTTCTGTTCCTGCAGCATGTGAAGATTGCTATTCATGGCTTTGAAAAAAGTTTTCTCATAGCAGTCGACATTTATGCTACTATACACAATGCTTACCATTTACCATTAAAGGTAATTGTGGCCTTAAATCAACAGGACTGAGAATTACAGGAATGTACTTAAGGTATAAATTTGTGTCCTAAGCGCAAAAGAAAAGAATAACTTAACCACGCATCCAAGAGTATTAGAGGACTTGGAGATACGACAATATAATATAATGTACTCCAGGTTTGATTACAATATTTTCAGGAGAAACCACTGAGCTAGATAGACGTACATACACCACCACCAAAAAAGTGACTTCTTATACAATATTGACACTATAACTTTGACAAACCTATTCCATAGTCATTTCCAGACTGAATACATGCCTTCCCTGATGGTTTGTTTGTTTTTTTTTTTTTTTTTGTTTTGTTGGGGGGTTTTTGTTGGTTTTTTTGGTGATAATTTCTTTTGTTTTCATTTGGTATGTATAGTTAGAATTTTTAGATGAGGTCTAAACTGAATATAGGCATACGGCAAGAAACCTTGCACAATATTTCAACAACTCATGTTGGATATCATTGTTTATTTTAAAATTGAACTTAATTACTGTGACATCCCAGGCTCTATAAATACAATGAGTGCCATCTATAAATGCTAATATAAATCAATAAAGGGGGAGTTTAAATGTTTTGTGTTGGAGCTGAGCCACCATATAATAACTGATGCTCATTACAGCCTCAGCAATGAATTGGAGAACAAAAACATTAAATATTGCAAACAAGATCATCTTATTTTGCAGAAAGTTTAAGATACTCAATTCATCCAGGTAATCCATTTTTATCCTATTAAAAGGTAGGTTAAATCTTGTATTCAAATAGATATCTGGCCTAAGAAAGGGCTGCTGGAGTTTGCCCAATGTTTCCATGACTGAGTTGTTGCCAGCTTTGCCTGAAAAATAACGCATTTGGCTGCCAAAACTGAACTAGAATATAACTGTAAAAAGAGTATTATAGGTACAAGTTTTAGATATGCATTGCTTGCTTTTCGCATTGATAGTTGAGTTGACTATATTATTAGTATTTCATTTTCATTACCATGTATTAATAAGATAGGACTTCAGAATTGTTTTGTATATCTGTCTTAGTGAATGCCAAAAAAAAAAATAATTGTTTGGCACATTATGGAAGCATCAGAAGAGTCTCTGTAAGTAAGGATTAATTGACACACTGAAAGCAAGACTAACATTTTTCTATTAGAGATTTAATTTATTCTCTAAATTTGTCAGGACACATTTAATTAATTAATTTTTAATTAATTTTGAAGGTAAAAGATTTTAAGGACTCTTTCTCCATACATATGGCTTTAGCTCAAAATAAAGGTAAGGGAAAAAATAATGCCCCTTAATTTCACAGACAGAAAGTCTTAGAGATACTCATTCTTTGCTAACATTTTGAAGAGTTTTGAAGATTTTCCTGAGTAAATGAGAGAAATTTCATCAAGACTAAAGAACTGAAATGGTGGAATTTAACTGAAAATGCTGTCCCAACGTCTCTATGTTGGTGGACTTTCAGGTGAACCATTTTTTTCTTCCAAGTACTATTATTTGAGTGCATTAAAATGAGAGGTGCAAACCATGTATAGATTCTGGTTTTGTTGTTTTGCATTCCAGGAGGCATTGTCATAGAGATTTATGAGCTCTGACTGACTGAGGAGGCCATGAACTATACCTGTGGTATGTAATTTGTAGGTGGGAGTATTTTAGAACAATGTCCAGTCTTCTTACCAAGTCTGACCCTTTTTAGTAAAAAAACCCCAAAATGTAAAAATAAAATCAGAGACTACTTCAGAAGAATGAGTTAGGAGAACCAGAGATTCCTAGAAAGGAGGAAAGAATGGCATTTATGTCACCTCAGTTTTTTGCTTCCTTCCTACCTGACAGTCTGGCCACTTCCTGAGGAAGCTCCCAGGAAGTCAGGCAAGTGCCATTTTGATAATCCAGAAGAGCTGAAGTTACAAGATTGTGCAAGCCACAAGAATGACTAACAGTGCATGCAAAAGCAAATGGTTTAGCCTTTCAGTAGCTATTTTAAGCTATATAATACTTTCAGTTCTCAGCTTTAACTATGTATTATATGCCATTAAACTGAGACACAGAGACACAGACGAAGAAATGTTGCCTAGATCAATATCCACTTCTGAGAGCAGGTTGAGGATAATAAAAATTTTGAAGTTGCTTTAGTAACTTTTTGGTAAAAGACTATGACAATAGAAATTTTTCAACTTGCTTCCAGATATCTTGTTTCAGGAGTAAGTTCACATCATAGTTAGAATGTTTTTGCTTGCTTTTTAATATTTCATTTTACAGCAGTGTACTAGAAGCAACAATAATATTCTATTTATAATAGGATTTGGGGGTTTTTTTGTTTGAGGACTGTTTCAGTCCATTCTCTAGGTGAAACAAATCCCCTTTTTTTTAACCTTTTAGTTGTGTCGAGTTCTCTAAGCTGTGAGGTTTTTCAACAATTTATTTTTGTTCACACAATTTGGAATTCTTTCTTTTCCTCTCCAGAGAATTTTCCTCCATAAACAGCATTTAGACTTATTTTGATATCATTTTGGGAAGTGATATGCAGGTGGGAGTGAAACTAACTTGAATCAGCTGAAGTAAGCTTTTCAAGAAGAGAACCACAGTGCCACAAGTTCAGACCTACTTGTCTTTAGGCAGGCATGGAAGCTGCTTTCCAAGTCTGTTTCATTTGCTCAGTAATGTCTAGAGGGAGTTCCTGGAGTTTATCATCATGTTTATGGAGCTTCTTTTCTTCATCAGTTTCTGTGATTACTCTGCTAATGTTGACTCCATTCTTCAAGGATAGGAGACTTTCAGTTATGTCAATAGATGCTGATTTGGAGCTGAACAGGAGTCAGCCCTTGAAACAATAATGTTGAAGACACACAAAGGGTCAGACAACTCTTTTCATTAATCTAAGGCTAATAGTTCTAGTCTGAAGTAGTATATGAAGTCACAAGGTTTGTGCAAACACTCCCACTCTCCCACCTATTAATCTCCAAGCTGTCTGCATAGTTCCTGAGCTTACAGGAGTATTTTGATTAATAGTGCTTTACACAAATGAATTGATCTCTCACCTGAAGGACTTTAAGTCACAGGCTGCTGTCCTGCTTCTAGCAACTTTTTTTTGTCCATCTTTAGCCTCCATTTTCCAGCATTCTATTCTTTGCATGCATGAAATGATGATTTATTGTCAGGATCATTATAGTAATGTTAAACCAAATAAAATCTCACCAACTGTCTCACCCTTAAACATGTGGTATCTGAGTGCTTAGTGTCCTGTTCAAAGCAGACTTTATCTTTGTTCATACAATAAAGAAGATCCCTTTACATTATTTACTTTAGTTTAACTTAGTGCATTTCAAACTGTCATGAGTATGTCAGAAATACAAGATTGAAGCATTATATTTTACTTGCCAAACCAAGAAATTAAAAAAAAAAAAAAAAAAGGAAATGTTCTAGGAATTAGAAATATTTTACTTCTTTGAATGTACTACCCTATTCAGTTTTGGAAAGAATAAAAAGGCAAACCAGCATGTTTAAGAATGCAGGGAAACCTGCTTTCCCTCAGCAAAAATGACAGTATTTGCATTTCTGACAAACTGAGTTTAGACTCATTTATCTAACCTGCCTTTTCTCTCTTGATGTGCATGAGATGTTTTCTAGGTATTAGCTGATGATATCCAAAGGATCTTGTTCTCTTGTTATATATTATGAACAACTTTCAAAGAAACACCTAGAAGTGCTAACATCATGTGGAGATAAAACAGTGCTAGAATAAAAGAGGAAAGAAGTTGGATGTCCTGCCAGTTCTGCAGTCCACCAAGTCTGTTATTTCTGTTCTGTCTTTATAATGGCTATAAAATATGAGCTGGGAGTATGATGTCAATGGATCCACTTTCAATAATTGATATGATGAATAATCTCAACCTTCTGACACTTTCTGTATCTCCTCACATCTCAGGAAACTTCATTCATCAACCACATTTGAAATGTTTAAGTAATCTCAGTGATGTATGAAGCACTGAAACTCCCTTGTTAGAAATCTATGCTACTAACATTCTATCAAATTAAAAAGCCACTGAGCTCTTGTGCATAAAATTATCATAAATTATCTCTGAAGGTTCATTGCTGTTTGGAATGTTTAATTGCTCACTCAGCTGAACTTCAGCAGCTCAAGATTATTAATCAATTTGTCAGAAGGTTTCTCATAATGTCATTTTTACACTGCAGTGTGGAAAAGCCATGTGCAAGACAGTTTTATGCAGCAAGTCAACAGTAGCCTTGCATACCTTTCACAATATTCCTTTCATATAGCTAAGAGTATTTTTGGTTGTTGATTTCTTACAGAAGACTGGGAATTTGTAATTACCTCAGCCTAATTTATTTGGATGGAAAACTAGATTCTCCAAAACAGCATTTATAAATCAGACTGGAGACAGATGATAAGACTGGGACTTTTGAAGCATTTAATCCCGGTGTAATGTTGATTGTTCTCATTAAAGTAAATATTTCTACTAACTGTAGTAACAGTAAAGATCTTTTGAAAATGATGTAGCTTAAGTGTAGGTGAACAGTTTCTTCAACCAGTTTTCTTACAAAACCCCCCTGCATATTTGCTTTAAAGTATTTTTTTCATGAGAGAAATTCACTTTGATGACATATTAAAACAATGTATTTAATCTTAACTGAAATACATGCTTCATTATTTCTATTGAAAATGTATTTTTTAAATTTTGAGAGTTATTATTTTGTCCTTCTTATACAATTTTCTTTCCTTTCTTTTGTTTTACAAATACTAACTGTGTATGAGACCTTATGAGGGAGGTAATGATAGTGTTTTTATTTACAATTTTTTTCTCCATAAAATCTTTTAGGAGTTCTTTGATGCGGCACCATAGAAATAGAGGATTTTGCTTTTCCTGCTCTAGAGAACTGAAAAGAGTTTAGAATGTTTGGGATTAATATATTTAAATGAGCCACTACAGGTACTTACTGAAGCTGAAGAAGTTTCAAAATAAAAAGGGTGCAAACATTATGGACATTATCCACTTTTTTCTACTCCATGAATAAACATGCATGTAGAAAGATAGAGGATGAATGCTACCATGTAGTAGGTAAGTTTTGAGAATCTATTTGATATTAGGTATAATATCAGTATATTATACCATGGTATTACTACCAAAAACTGAACATGAAAGAAATTATCAGTATTTTTCTTTATCAAATGTATTTAATAAAATTAAAATATTGGAATGATAACTACTCCTATGCATCTAAGAAATGTTTCAGGTACCAGAAGTATACTGAGAGCTAGCATTATGGGTTTTATTTTTCTAAAAGTGTTTTCATTGTAATCCTTCGAAGCCTTTCTTAACACATATTATGTACATTACCAGATGAAAAAATGGGAAACAAAACACCAGTAGCAAATACATTGCATGTCTATACTTTCTAACACTGGGAGATATCAAAGCACATCACAACAAATGCATAACAGCTCCTTGGTACAATTTCATCACCATTGCACATCTCCATCACACAGAACTTCTCGTACCAAGAAATAAAGATTGTCATTATTGAGTGAAACCCAAAATGATATGCCGAAGATTGGGTATGAAATCTTTTGAAGAAATAGGAAGAGAAGCCAGATCTTCAGCTTCTCAATAACATGTCTTAACAGATGAATCCTTCCTTCATCACCCTTCTCAACAGTGATGCCTTATAAATGAACAACTGAGCTTTGATTTGATAGATTACAGACTCATCAGTAATTGTATCTTCTTTTGTTTTCTGCACTGTATAAGTCTGCCATAGTATATATTACTAGTGGGAAAATATAGCATTGAGAAATACAGAGATGAAAATGTTTAAAGTGCACTATGTATGTGGCAGATCACAACAATTTATAGAAATGCTAAGTTTGTAAGGCAAGAATATATACACTTTGTGTATGTGTTGTTCTTCCTTCATCCCACATCTATTTATTCATTCATTGTTTGCTTCAAATCAACTTGGATGTGAACATACTGTTATGGATGATGCCAAACCTACACTTACTTGGCTCTAGTTATCTCATGACCTTAGTGAAAACAAACTCATCAGTGAGAATCAAGACTGCTGTCACTGTTTCAGTAAATAAATTTGAGGATCAGACATCAGTTCTGTATGTTGCAAAGAAGGTTATGCATCTCTGGCCATATACAGAAAAAATGGAAGTGATGCTTTAATTAGCTCATCAATAAATCAATGGAAGTGAATGATAGCTAACCTAGTTTGGATGTCTGGGAACCAGAATGATATGTGGGTAGTAAAATAAAGAGCAAGACATGTAGTAAGTTAGAGTCCTCAGCTTTACTTATTTTTATGCTCTTCCTGTTAGTTTCTTCTCCTTTCGCAATCCCACCCCTTTTCTCATGAAAGCTAAAATCTGTTGTCATTCAACCATTTAGACCAATTCCTTGATGGTTAAATTTCTTCATCATTTATATCAAGTTTGAGCCTTAACGAGCATAAATGTGTCAGTCCTTCCATGCCCAGAGACAGGTATGTTACAAGTAAAGAATTTTTTTTGCAGACTTTATCTTTCCATGTGTCAGAGTATCTAAAGTAACACACTAACGTCAGAAACTTAGCTTTTAATGTACATCTTTCTCAGTACATGACTCATTAATTTAATAGCTCCTAATGCTCCATTATGTTAGTTCAGCTATGACATGTACTTCAGTGTATTCATGAAAAGTTCTTATTTAAACATAAAATTAATTAGAAATAACATTCTATGGTCATTTTACATGCAAAATATTTATTGGTCATGATTTTCTATGTAGTTTTAGATATAAAGGAGATGATTTATTCCAGAAACTGAAATCCTGAATACCATATTTTAACTGAGGACAAACACTTGTTTCACTGTCCAGTTGAGTCAAGCTCTGTTGCAAATTTGTCCACATTTACCAACGTGTAATGACTTTCATTAAGAAAGAATAAATAGACACCATACAAAAATCAGTTTGAAAGAACTCCGTTCTCAGTGTCTTTTGAAACACTGTGTATCTATGCACTCTCTGAAGACTCAGAAGAAATTATATATGCAGTTGATTTCTGAAACTTGAACTCACATGGTCCAAAGGAACATTCCAGGCTCTCTTGGAAATTCTTGCACTTTCCTTACAGTGGTACTGCACAAAGGCTGCAAGGGGAGCAGCTGCTTCACTGGCAACTAAACAAAAGCTAACACAGTATTTCAGTTTCCAGCAGTAGTTACTTTAAATTCATAGTTTTAACAGAGTTATCAAAAATCAGCTGTGCCTCCTATGATGCTGAAAGGTAAGTGACTTGATGTATTAGTAAAGGAAGTGATTATTTTGCAGGTAGGACTCTCAGAAGGACAAATCATACTGATTTTTTCTCTACCAAGAACCACAAAAGAAATACATTTTCTAAAGCAGATTCCTAGTGCTTTTACACTAATGATTTCTGAACCTTTTTCTGGAAACCTCTGACATGCTAATCTAAACATTACTTTTTATTCTATAATGTATTAAAGGTATTGACAAGAAACAAACTGTAGGAGTAAGTTGCTTAAGGTAAGGACAAATTAACATGTTTTGAGTACAAGAGACCAGATTCATTCAAATCCCTCTAGATGATGCAAGTCAAAAAGCACACAAACCAAACATTACTGCTTTTTGTAGGACATGTATCTGGTGAACATTACCTTTCTAAAAGCTGCAGGGACATTACTTCATCCTTTCCCTTTGATTCCTTTGAAATGCTTATAGCAGATTAAAATGGTCATTCCTTCATCAGATGACCTTGGGAGGGATTGTAGATGAAAGAAATCTTTGCATATAGAAGACTCCTACTGGGTAGTAAATCTCATGTCTGAAAGTGTGCTTCTTTTGAAGAATCCTCCTAGTGATTCACAAACCCCTTTAGAAAGATGCTGATGTGAAGGGTGAGCAGACAGACGTAGGTAGCTTTATTTCTGACTGCATTCTACCCTATGCCCAAAACCATTTCAACCAGCCATGTTGACTTACATGCTTAAGAACACAGGATTTATCTTTGTGGGTATCTGTAATGGCACTGCAGGCTAGACCTGCTTATCTTGACAGCTAGAATAGTAGTGAGTCATGAATGGTTAGTATCAGGCTGTTCAGGTAGTTGGAGACATTTTAATCAAAAATTTAAACAAATATATTTAGTCGATAAGATTCCTCCCACATCTTATGCTTCTTGTGAATAAGATGTCCCAATAGCCAGGAATGAAGTGGAAGTGCAAATCTCACACTGATCAGGTTGCATTACATTCATACCATCAAATTATCAGGAACACTATAGATGGATGATTCATTGTGTCACCTTTGTGGCTTTTGTAACTGCTCTTTTACATATCTGATAATAGTTCATATAAAGATGATCCGTGACACCAAAAGTGAACTGTAATCCTATCCTTTGAGATACCAAACCATCTGTTTTACGAGTAAACAAAAGTGTTCTCTGTGTGAAACTAATTCTGGTAAGAGACCAACCAGTTGAAAGTCATGCCTTAAAGCTGATTATAGCTGTTGAGGAGATAAAATAAACATGCTTGTTGAACAGAAAGGCAGAGAGACTGTACATATCTTTGATTCCAGCTTCCACAGCTGGAAAGAAACAATATGCTGCCACTACCATTTTCTGTACATCTACCAGCTGCAGACCTTCAGCCCTGTAGCATTCCTGGTCTGCTGTTCCTTTCCGGCAGTTCAATACGTTGTATCACCTGTCATTCCTGATAGTGTCTAAAAGCTCTCTAAACTCTGCAATAAATAAAAGACTTGATCCTATAAAGTGATGGATTTTCTTAAATGTTAATTGTTCCGGTTACATTTAAATAGTTTTGAGAGAAGAAAATTGGCCAGCAGTGCAAGTTGTATAAATACTCTATTAATAGAGTTCTTGACATTGTTCCACATAATCAGACATTAGTGTGGAAAGACTCCAAGCTTTCTTCTGCTGATTATGTTATTTCAGTGGTACTTTGATTTACCTAAGGAATGTTCTGTTTCAGTTAATGTTTGTGATTTACTTCATGACCTAAGCAGTACAGAGAATGTACCAAAATGCATTCTTATTGTTTGTGGGTGTTGTCTAATTATGTCAAACATAAAAATAAACAAATTTGCATGTGTGCCAGAAATCAGTTTTTTATCACTGCAATTCAGAATTTAATTTTCTTCCATTTGAGATAATTATAAACCAAATAAAAGCAGAAATTTATGTTTATGAAGTTTCAGTAAGCTGAATTAAAAAATACTTTGTCATTGAAATGTATCTGCCAATTAAAATTTTATGAAATATTCTTTACTTCATTCTTTATTATTATTTTTGGACATTCGTGGAAAATTCTATTATATTAATCATTCTCGGGCCCTGATTCACTGCTAGTTCAAGTTGTTGGGTTTACAGGAGAAGCTTATTACAGACACAATATGATTGGTACTTTTAGGAAAAAAAGTTACCACTAGTTGTTTTTACACAAACACTATAAACAAAAACTTCAGCCAATTTTATATATCCATGAACAGAGTACATATTTTAATACTATAAAGTATATTTTTCTCACTCCCCTTTTCCCTAAAGAAGGGGATATTTGTTTGAATTAATCAGATCAATATGCTTAGTAAAATAAATGGATCCTTTACTTATGTACAGGGCAGAAATAGGCAAGCTTCTCTTACACATAAATGCTCATGCCTAATACCTCGGTCAGTTTGGGAGAGACTTCTTTTTACACTGGTAGATATAGACATGTCCGTCTTCATGTTGTCACTCTAAGTACAAACTAAGTAAAAACTCTAAGTACAAACTACAAAATTAATGCTATTTGACAGCCTGGATGTAAGATACATATTTTTTAATTCTCAAAATTTTTTAAGAAAATAGGAGAGGGCAGTGGGAAATCCCATCACTGACATTCCTGATCACTGACACACTTGAATAATATGGAGCAAAATAAAGTTCTAGAAGCATAAAAATAGCTAACTTCACCACTGAATATTTAATCTTTGTTAAGGAATCTGAAATTCTGATTACATTTATAAACATTTATACATAGTATCAGAATTTATAATAGTATCAGAAAGGCAAAGCAAATTGTGACTTGTCAAACTTCAGTCCTAGGAAAGCATTGTAACATGAAATTGCAAAGGGAATTTAATTTTTTTTTATTTCAAGGAAGCAGTTTATTTTAGCAATATTTTCACTTACTAATGGATTCATCTTTGTATAAGACTTAATGATTTATTATTTTTTTCAAAGATCATAATAACAGTTAGAATTAGAATTACAACATAATATAGAGTACAGAAGAGAATTCTTTTGTCATCGATCTTCTTCCATTAAATGATGTGTATGTAACATTAAGATGTTGTGATGTTGTAGGTGCAGTTTTAATTCTAAATTATTAACTGAAGCTTTCTTTTATTTTTCCTTGAGTACAAATAAAATGTACTGGAAAAAAAAAAATCACATATTTTCTCCTGAGCACCACTAAATCCCAAAGGATATTGCCTTTTGACAATTGTGAGCATACTCTTAAACTTGACAGAAGAGATAATTGCATCTCTGTTCTATCCACTGTAGTGCTTTACTTTTAAATAGAAAAATACATGTTAATTCTGTTCTTTCACTGTCAAAAAGTGCATAGAAGTACCATTAAAACAACAGATTTCTGAATGTTATTTGAATTCCACTTTGAGTAACAGTTATATACTTACTATCCATATTATTTTATTGTTGCCTTCATCTGACTGATTCCTCCAGGCACAACCCCAGTGTAAATATTAACTGTTATAACTATACATAAGTGATGAAGTGATAGTGATGAGCAGTAATAGATGTATATACACATTGCATTCTACTTGGAAGCCTCCAGAGTTTGATGCTGAAATGCAACCAACTCAATGGTGAAATGCAACAGCTGTTTTATGCAAAACCAGTTAAAGAGAAATTGAAGATTATATGCAAGTGAACGAGTAGGTGAAACTACAGGCCAATCAATGTTGCTATGCTCCCATTCTAGCAAAAAAATGTTAACGATAAGGTTTTATTGCCACTGTGATCTTCCCTTTGTAGACATAAAAGAAAAAAAGGCCCTTGGCAATAATTAAGCATCTTCATATGAGTTTGACCCAGAGACAAGACAGTATTTTTAAATAGCTGTGTCTCTGTTCATAAATTACACTTCATATATACTGTCTCACAGTAAAAATTACAAAAATTTTATTATAAAATAATCTGACTTTTACATATATTTGGGTAAGAAGGTGATTTCTTTGTTTGTTGCTGTTGTTTCTTGAAAAATACTTTAACAGATGTCTATCTGAATTCCCTCTGAAATGGTTTTCATTTTTTGACTTGCACAAGCATACAGGAATACAATACAGGAATATAATACAGGAAGCTTTAGCTGTATAGATATAACTGCAAAAAGATTAACATGTTTAGATTACTTCTAATCAAAAAAGTAATTTTGATTTCATAATTTGAATTCCAAGAGGTCTGAGTGTGGCCAGCAGTTTGGCAGAAGCATAAAGCTACCACTTGCATCAGCAATAATACCATCTTATGGAATACTAAGAGTAAGACCAGAAAATGGAAAATACATATAGAAAAACTGAAGTGCTTTTAAGCTAGGTATGAGCAGTGTTGCTTTTTGGAGCTCTTTTTTAAGTTACTTCAAAGGAGCATTTTGGACGACAATCCAATTTGTGTAAAAATTGTTCATTGGTTTTTAATTTGGACTCCACAGCCACATGGATTTTGTTCATGTGTTATAATGGAACGTCAACAAGAAAAACCCCATAGTTTAAATATGGTCAGTCTGTCTTTTGGTGAGATCACAGAAGAAGTAATGCACAAAAAACTCATGAGAATTCCTAACCATATTGATTAAAATATTTCCACTGGGTTCAACGGTGTCAGGATTTCACCCATGGTACTTGCAATATGATGATTAACAAATCTTTTCTCTGTGATGCCTGGATAGATGTGCCCTTAGTCTGTTTTTCAGCCATAATTCTGTCTAGTTCATTACTCAGAATAATATGGCAACACAACAGCTTGTGTGTTATTCAGAGTATAATTAAACACAGGAAGAAGGGATAGACCTGATATGTCTTCTCTGAATAGTCAATGTATCTTGCAAACTTGAATTCATCTTAGTCTCTTGAAAAAACAATGTTGATACACAGCATTCATTAATAAATTCTTTGTAGATGTATACTTGAAATAAGGACTTGGAACTTCAGAAATTGTTTATTTTGGCTTGTATTTTAGAGCTTCCAAAGTCCAAATTTACCATGTTGCTTAGAGAAGAACATGTCTGAATGAGTTAATCTGATGATAAAAAATGCTACCTGCCTTCATCCTGTGTCAGAATCTAACAGATGGGCTTTTCCTCACAACTGCTGCACAGAGGAGGGGCACATGAGCAAACAGATTTCTTTATCTTCAGGAAAATTTTAACCTGGAAAGCAATTCCAAGTAAAATCTAATGTGCAACTTCTCAGTTTCAACAATGCCTACCACAAATTATTAGAATTATTTTATTTGTAATAATAGCGTATATGAAACAGAACTTGATACCGTACCTGTGATGCTAAGGAATGTAGGTTAACCTGATGTAAGGGTCATGTTTTAACCTGGGAGGTTATTTCAAATTATTCAGCCATAACTGAAAAAAAACAGTTTAGCCTTCATTATGTTCTTGTTCGGAAAGGATTACTGAAAAACATCAGACATAGTAATTGCTAAACCAGCTCAGACTCAGAACCTGTTCAGTCCAATAATCTATTTGCAGTGTTTTATGTTTCATATGAAAGGAGAAGTTTATGAAGCTGGAGGACCTAAGATCTCATACAGAAGCAGTTTTGAACCCTGGAGAATTGCTTTAAATGCTGCTTATTTATTTATTTATTTATTTTAACAGCTATACAGCTGTAGATTCTTATTGCCCAAACAAATGTCCTCTTCTCTTTTGATCCAAGTTTCTTTTGGTAGACATTTCACAGAACTGCAGAATCACAGATTGGTAGGGGTTGGAAGGCACCTCTGGAGATCATCTAGTCCAACCCCCCTGCTAAAGCAGGTTCACTAAGAGCAGGCTGCATTAGATCACATCCAGTCATGTTTTGAATCTGTCCAGAGAAGGAGACTCCACAACCTGTCTGGGCAACTTGTTCCAGGGCTCTATGACCCTCAAAGTAGAGTTTTTTCTTATGTTTAGCTGGAACTTCTGTGCCCATTGCCTCTTGTCACTGAGCACCACAGAAAAGAGTCTGGCCCCATCCTCTTGACACCTGCTCTTTAGATATTTATAAGCATTGCCATGGTCATCAAAGAGTGTCCTGTTGTCATAAAAACCAAAATCCTTGTGATGGCACCAGCCACATAGCCAGAAGTTGATTTACATTACTTGACTATTTCTGGCTGCCCCCTTTCCTCTAACAGGTAAAGTGGAGGAAAAGACAACTTGGGCTCCAATATTTTTAACTTGCATCCCCATTTCCCCAGCCTTGCTGTAGAGATATCATATATGTATATATATGTGTATATATATAACTTTTATACATATATAACTTTTCTTTATTTTTTTATCTGATTATTTGGTCATAATTCAGTACAGAATAAGGTATTCTAAATTTAGATTAAACTATAGGAGACATTGACAGTGAGTACCAGAAGGACAGGCTTATAAAAGTTTGCTGATATCCATTAAAATGGAGACCATACTTTATATTAAGGCCCCATTCATACATATTTATAGAAGTGGAAATATGATTAATCTAAATGATATAATTAAAATAATTATAAATGCTTGTCAAATCCAACTAAATGAAATGTTTCAAACAATTATTTATCATCACATAAAAGATATTTATTTATATTTTTAATCATCTATGTTGTATATAATTCACATTTTTGATATATTAATAACTTTCAATATGAATACGTGGCCTTCATACCCTTTTGTGTATGGAATTTCCCTCTCTTTTTTGCTTCTTATCTCCCTTTTGCTCTGTGAGCTTTTGATGAGAGGAACACACACATACAAATGTGCGAGTTCCACTAAAACATGCTTTCTGATGGGGATATATCAATACTGTATGTTGTGGTGAAATAAACAATGATGAAGCTAAATATAAATGAACTATCTTTAGAGTTAAAAGTAGCCTGATCAGAGTAACACAAAGGTTAATCACCTGACTGAGGGAGAATTTCTTGAGAACTTAATTACTGACTTCTGAGGTTCTTCCATCAACACAGAATGACAAGTCTCTGTAGAGCCACAGGACATTTCCCAGGTTATTGAGCAATGGGAATAAGACAGAATGTGGCCTGGGCTTTCTTTTTACATTCTGAAATTAAGATTTCATGCAAAGAATAAATAACATAGGTGATCCCAGAAAAAAAAAGATACAGCCATATGAAATTGGTTCTCTGCTATTAAATGTCAGCAGTTTGTTGGCAGATTTGTTGCTTGTTATCTGATCAGTAACATCATTCAGGAGAGAGTTCATGTTTTAGTGACTGTCTTTAGAAGAATCAGACATGAGATAAGATCTCCATTCTTCATGGCCAGAAAAAGGTGTCTGCTTTCTTGTTAATGCAGAGAAATGCTGTGGAAAGACCGATTAAGATCTATCTTACCTAAGTTTAGGCTTCCCAAAATGTCAGAAATGCAGATATGTCTTGGTTAAGCTATTGCCAGACATCTCAGTAAACTCTTTGTATTAGTCCCTGGCATAGAGCTTTAAGTCACTCAGCTGCAGCAACACTATAGTTAAAAGAAGCAAACAATTCTCCACTGTAAATTTGGGCCTGGCTGCCCTAAGTATCCAGCTGTTAGATGAAGTTTACATTAATAAAATGTTTGTCCCTACCCAAGGGCTTTCTGAGTATCCCGTATAAAGAACTCCGGAAAATTGAAGAGTAGATTTGTTCCTAGCAGGCAGGAAGGAAGTTGTCAGGCGGAAAGAGGATATGGACCTGTTTGCATGCAAGGGTCAGTATTTGGTTGCTGGATATTTCCTCTGTGTCCACACGACAAGAAAACCCTTAGTTTCCTGCACTGGACAAATAGCAGGAAAGGGTGTGAGAGTTATTGAATGACATTATCATCTTATAGCCTCATCGGTGAGGAAGGCTGCTTATCAAAACTGATAGCAAAGAACTGAATTTTTCAACGAGACATAAGCAGTTGAAATTGTTAAGGAGTTCTTATTTCTTTAACTCAATTTAGTTGGCATGCTGTGCCATTCTTTCCTATAAATTCATTAGTTTCTGCAAGTTTTCTATGACATAAACTGGGTATGGAAAATATCTACAGAATCAGAAAATATCTACAGAATCAAGCCTTAGTGACTGTGTTCCAAGCAGGAATGTGAAAGACTTCAAAAGCCATTTTTTTTAAGAAACTGCCTCTTTGGAAATCTTTCTGTTGTTTATCCTGGGGGTTTTCTAAAACTAGAACTGTTAGGACATTGAAGCATTTAAGACTGGCAAGAATCTACCCTATTTGCTTGTTTGTGTTGAAAAGATGAGCATACTACTCACCAGCCAATAAATAAATAAACCAGCTTAAAAATAGTAGTGTAATCCTGAAAATGTTAAACCCCCTATTATACTTACAAACTCGACTCATTCCACTCAGGCCAGAGAGGTTACTTGTGCTAGTCAATTTTTTCCTGTGGTTGCAGTAAAAGTCATATGATTAAACTTGAAAGTCAAGTAATTAAACTGTCCCTCAATATTAATTTAACTGTGAAAATGACTTTTACAGAATTTGGTTCACAGTCCTTTTTTTTACCCTTTTCCAAAACATCTAGTCTTTTTTTCACATACCTTTTGAAAAAACTCATTATACTGTAAAATAAAAGACTCAGAATTGTACAGAATTAGCTTCTAATGCCATCAGAGGCCCAAAGCAGTCCAGGTCTGCTACTTTATTTCAGACTCATCATTTATGATTTGTGGAAATATGTATGTAACATGAAGCTATAAGTCTGATTTGAATTATTGCATGCAAAGGACAGTGTAAGCTAATATCTACTTTATAGCAGTTAAGTAAAAAATTGATATGACTCTAATAGAACCCAGACACAACATATCCTTGTGGTATTGCAGAGTCATTTGTATTTACTGAATTCTAAATTACAGAGTCTGGATGAAGCTGACTGTGGACCATAGCACAATGTACTCCATAAATGCGTTTTTTCACACGCACATGTACACACATACATGTATTTATTGCATTAATCTACATAATGGCAAACAGACTTCAGAAAGTTGCGGGAGGGTTCATTCATTTACAGCAGAAGAGGCAAGGCAGGAACATGATGAATTGGTTTGTAGGCCCTGAACTGCAGAGACATAAATAAAGTATTCTCTGGGCTACACTGGGGATCTAGTTCAAAAGAAAAAAAAAAAAACAAAAACAGAAAAGGATGACAGAACAAAACGTATCCCTTTCTTTGTTGTTTGGTGCAGTGTTTTCTCCGACACATACCATTTAACTGAGAAATGTTCCTCTGTGATCATAACTTTTAATGTGTACAGTATGATAAACATTGCATTTGCACCAATTCATCACTTCCATCACTACTGCAACAATAAACAAGTTTTCTTCAGATGTTTTATATCTGATGTCACATCTACTTTACAGTTACATATATGACCAGTATCATTTATATTCTTAAACAGTCTATATTGATAATATGATATATGATGGAATTGTTTCATGGAGTAGTAATAAGAAGACATCTATGTTGTTCTGTTTTACCATTAATACCATAATAAGATACCATGTACCTTTTTGTCACCAGCATACTAGTCAAGCTAGTTAATAAGGATTTAATTTGTAGCACACAATTTATCTTTCACAGCAGAGAAAATCCCTAAACCTCATCATATTTAACTGCTATATTCAGAAGAAATGAACTGTTTTCTTAGATTAAGAAACAAAAAAACCCTATACTAATTAAAGTAGGTACACAATGCTATATATAAGAATGCCTTAGCACAGGTGTTGTTTCATTGGGGTGTAAATCCCACAGAGAGAATGAGTCCTGAAGTCTTTCAGAGAAAAGGGAGAATTTGAGAATCCATCTTAGTCTCTTACTCTTTTATATCTACCAACTTGAATTGTATCATGGCTGTGTTTCCTCCCCACCCTCACAAATCTAGTGGATAAACAGAAGATCTGGTATATCAAAGACACAGTAGTTGCACACAATCATTGCAGCTTTAAACTTGCACATGCTTCCTTCCAAAACTGATAGCTTCCAAAGCATTGGGGAGAGGCACAATGTTATCTTCACTGCTACTCTGAAAATTTAATGTGGCTTTTTCATAATGTCCTGATAGGAAAAAATGTAGTGGCCATGGGAGAGATTCTTCCTGCCCTCTTTTGAAAAAGTTACAACAGATCAAAATCAAGGTAACCCCTGCAACTAGCCCTGATCCTTTGGAAACTACATAAATTACATCAATTTTCTTGTGTTATGACTTATCTTAAGTAGAAAGGCAGCTGTGTCTTCGCAGACTAAGTTGTGCTCATAGTGATGATAGGAACTCTTCCCAGGGCTTCAAGACAATGACTGAGTAAGGAAGAAAAAAAAAAATTAATAAATAAATAGATAAAATAAAACTATATTAAAAGCAGAAAAGATAGGCACATAATGACATAGGCTGAAGAGAACAGTAACAGCACATCAGCTTGAAAAAGAAGAAAGTCAACCACATTACCAGAGGAATTTTTGCAGACCAGAAGTATGTAAAGAGGAAAATCTTGGCCTTTATTGAAAAATATGTAAATCTTTCCTCAGGAAATGAGTAATAATTCGTGGACTCTTCTTGTTCCAGGGCTGTACCTTGAACTTTATGAATCTTACTTTGAGTTGTGAGGAAAATCTTAGGCTTATTAACAGTATCACAACATACTAATTTTGATCACTGAAAAAATAAAAATGTCTAGAGTAGTGAAAGAGCCCAGTTTGTGACTGCTCATTACTTAAGTAGAATTTTCTGTGTTTCCAAAGGAAACACAAAAATTAAGTTCTCATAACTTCTCTCTGTCATTCTCTTCATAAATTAAAACATCCAATTGTTCCTATTCTGCATATGAAGAAACTGAGGCACGGATACTTCTTTTACAAAAATAGAGGCATTTTGGGAATAGGAAACCAGGCTTAGAACTGGAGTTCCCTCATTTCTAGTAAAACAGTCTATCCAGTGGGCCACATTTTTTCCTATAGTTGACACTCTACACAGCTGCTATACAATGTCAGTTGGGGTTTTATTTTTCATTAGTTTGCACGCCATCTGTCCTGTGAGTGAAAAACAAGAAGCTATTTAAACATTCCTCTCCACTGATCTCTTTCCTTCCTTCCGTCCACCAATGGGCTGGGGAACAGAATGGTTTTTAAAATTACAGTTTACATAGATGCATGGATATACATATAACTTAAGACAATGTCCCCTATGAATTCTGTGGCAACTTTGAAAAAATATCTTTTCCAGTTTTTTCAAATATTGCCAAGTAAGGAAACCAGTCGCAACATTCCTATTTTCCTGGGTAGGGGAGTTACTGAAACTATTACATAATATTGTATTACTATATATGCTCATGCAATATGCCCCCTCTCTGTTTTGCCCCATCCCCACTTTTTCCTGTTTCTTCCTCTCTTCCTCCCTAAGTTTATCTCTCTTTCTCCATTATTGTTCCTGTCTTTCCCTCTCAGTAACCATATTTAGTTTATGGAATCAATGAATGTGGCAAAAGATGTGCAAAACAGCTATTAGATCACAGATGTCTGTCCCCTTGCCCCTGCACAATATACCTGTGATACCCAGATAGCAAATGTATCTGGTATTATACAGAAGCTGAACTTAATCTTGAGGCTTAGTCAGGCAAGCTCTGACCATTCTTACTATGATAATTTGTGTATCATCACCCCCAGCCTCCTGTATTCTATTTCTGCAGAAGGTTAGGGACTGAAATGTGAAGAAGAGGAGATACACATCCATGCCTTAGCACGGCCTCAAGAGAAGATAATTAAGAACACAGACTGAGCTGTGGATCCATAATGCTTCTTGCTGACTCTTCTATAGGGGCTATAAACTACAGCAAAGAACAGAGCAGTAAGCTGTAGGTAAAATCCTACACCAGTGCAGAAAGATCTGCCAGAGTCCATCTGTCGAAGCTCTCCATCCTATGCTTTGAGTCTTTTTTTCCTGTGGTACACAGGCAGCTCTAAGTGGATTGAGGAAAGGTGAATAATTTTACACCGGAGGCCAAAGACAAATAACAGGCAGTAAAATGGTTGGCTATTTTGTCTTATCAACCCCTCTCATAATGAGTACAAACCTTGATGCATACAAGTCATGGCAGCAGGGTTTACGAAACTTTCAGGTACTCAAGAGAGACAGATAAATGGGTGCAGCCAAGAGGAAAAACTGTTGTATCTGTGTATTCTTAAAGAGGGGATGGGGGTGCTCTGACCTATTGATCCTGGGCATCTCTTGGGAGCTACCAACATAAGAGATTTCCCATTGCCTAATCAAGGTAATGTTTTCAGTTCAGCTTTGTCCAGTTCAGTTTAGCTGTTTTCTACTTTTGAACCTGCTCTCTGCTTTAGTTGGAAATACTTGCTTTTTATCTGACAAGACCTGGCTTTCTACAAGCGTTATGGTTAAAATTAATTTTGGTTAAAAATGTATGTCAAAAAGTTTACATTTAAAGGAAAAAAAAAAGGGTCCTACATGTTCTCAGTTTGCTTAAATTTGTGATCTTCTGAAAGAAAGTTTATGTTGCATGCCTGATAAACTGCTATTGATTCATGACTGATAGAGGTTTAGATTATCCATGACCAATTTTCAGGGAGCTGAACATCTGCAGCTTGTATTGACTTTAACTGTCTCTCTGAGTACTCCAAAGTTCAGTAAACCCTGCTCCCATGACATATATGCATCAAAGTTTGTACTTATTATAAGAAGGGTTGATAAGGCAAAATAACCAACCATTTTACTAACCTAGTATACTTTTAGCACTGATTTTGTCATAAGTGGGCAAATCGTAAGTCATGCTGCTTGGTATGTATCAAATCCTTACAAATCTTAATTTCCCTTTAGAATCATGTAAGTCATGTTAATAGTTCTCTCATATTCTGTAGCAGTGGGAATACAGAGTGACTCTTCAGACTTCTGACTTCTAAATTTGATTAATTTCATTAAGGGAAAAAAGATCTGGTTTTCTGTGAATATACATGTACACAAAATATATTTTTCAGGTACTGTAATGTAATTAGTATTGTGAATTATCAGAAGACATCGGTTGCTCGAGTTTATCATATTCTTTTTAGCTGATTGTCATCTGCCAGATCTTAGAGAACTAACTGTTAGCTGTGATGTAAATACCTTTTTACTTGCTGAGCATATATTTTACTGTAATATCCTAAATTATAGGTTTGGATTGCTTCTGTCAAGCAGTTACAGTTTATTTATTATATCCTTAGATTCAAACAGAAACCTTAAATACTATGAGAACTTTTCAGAACTTGTAAACCAGTTTGTCATTCTCTTCTGTCTTTTTGAAGGACTCTTAGTTGTGAACAGCAACCCCCCTGGACATTTAAATGGAAAGCAAAATGGAAGTAATTTTAGCTTGGTTTGTAGGATATTTTTCACAGTAGGGTCTCCAACAATTTTGTCTTCACAAGGTTATATCAATACCTTCAACCAAAGCATAAAACTTCTGTCCAGCTTGGTTCTGTCCAGTTCTGTCTGGAGTTCTGTCCAGAACTCCAAAGAGAAAAAACTGGCTGTCAAGGAAGAGTATTTAGACTCCACAAAATTTGCATGTCTGAAAGATTGCACTAGGGTGAAACAGACATAAAAACCCTTCTTGCCAGGGCTGATTTTTCTTCCCAAGCTCTACATGTGGCCTTTTTGTCTACTTCCCATTTTTTAATCTTTAATCTTTCTTTCAGGTCAAGTGACTATGCATTATTCTGTGCCTTTCTCAGTCATTGTCTAAGTATGGCATCTAGGAGACTATACCTTGAATATTCACATTCATTTTTGAGAGCTTTTTACAATATGATCCTCTTCTTACATTTCTATATTAAATAGGCAAATTTATGTGCTTTCTTCATCTCCTTCAAGGATGAATAAATTGCAGAGGAAACCTCCCAACATAAATCATAACAGAATCAGTTCTAGAGGCTTGGGTGGTCCTGTGGTTTTCAGGTCAAGATATTAGCACATCCTTAGTGTGATAAGAGATGTGCAAACAGCTACACCCACTCTATCCAGAGGTGATTCATTTTACAGAGGGGAGGGTATGTTTCCGCAGCTGTCCTGAGGGTATGTACAAGAGAAAAGCACATTTAAACACCATTGGGACTTCCATAGAAGTTCTACAAGTGGAAGTTGGAAGAGGGACATCTGAATCAGTGTGTCCCCTGGCTGCCCTGTCCATATCCCTTTACCCATAGTGCTATACTCTTTACGTGACTGTGCTAGCACTTACTCTGGTCTGTCAGGGTTATTAGTTGTAAGGGATTTATGCTGCTGAAGACCTTCTCAAGGAAAGCTCTTTTCACTTTCAGCTCTCAGATGTTTGGCATAGAACCAAAAAGAGCATGGTTCCCCTCCTAATTAGAAGATGCTCAGATGTTACTAGCGCTGTTTACTGTGTGTCCAATGCTTGATGAACCAATGAATGAAATGATGGCAAAAACATAGTAGAGATGTGACAGGGATAATTCCCTTGATGAAGACTTGACGGATATGTAAAGAACTTAAAAACATGAAATTTAAAATAATTAGGCTCTTTGATTAAACAAACAATCAATCAAATTGCTCTTTTATTTTATTCTTTCTTTCACAAATAGCACTTTAAAACAGCAGCTTATTTGAGGTGTTGTACCCTTATCAATAACATACATAGAAGAGTGTTTCAGCTTGGCTAACTCTCCCAATAGTACAACTGGGAGGCAACAAGTTCTTAAGATGGAAAAAGCAATCCTCATCAAAAAGCACAATGATACTTAGACTACCAACCAATTTCAAGGTCACAGCGACAGTCTTTTGCCCTATAGCTCTTTGTTTTTCTGTTCATTCCACTTTGCAGAGCAACTATAGCAATGCTAAATGGATAAGGCCAGAGCTCATATAGAAGTGAACAAGCTACAACTTAGAGCTTGTGGATCACCTGCTCTATAAATCCCACGATCTGCTTTTCAACATAAACAAATAGAGGAGAGAAAAAGCTGAGGAACATTCTTTCATAACAGCATTCCTTCTGTTACAAAGGTAAAAATACAGATACAATCATCAGTGTTTTTAGAAGGCATGGAATTGAATTAATAACATTTATTACTAATTTTTAGTCCACTGCTGGCAAAAAAGTATAGGTGATGAACCTATAATTTTGTAAAGGATTCTTGGGGCTATTGTCTGTGTTGACCATGAGCTGTGGCTTCTGTTCTCTTCACAGTGCCTCTCCTACAAGGAACAGTGTGACTGTAAGGAATCTGCCTAGGAGCAATAAGTCTTTAGAGGTAAGTCTTCTATTGTGTACTTTTATAAGGAAAGGGAAGAATTTGTTCTCTTAACAAAAGCTCCATCCTTCTCTAAAGCAGCTTCTCAGGCACACAGACTGCATGGGAATCTGGCTGGTTTCAGTGAACTTTTCTTCTTGTTTAAACTTAAGCAAACTTTAGGATCAGGTTACTGATCCCGAAACAACTGGGGTTTAGGGGGTTTTTCTTGTCTTTTTGAAAATGCTGTATTTTACTTCGCTAGATTTTTACACCTGAAATGTTTATGATCTCTAGAAGAAAATAATAAATCACAGCTTATGTGATCATATAAAGTGTGGAGAGTTCAGAATAAAAACACTGGACAAAATGGGAGAAGTTCCTTGGCTCAAGAGAGACACTTCACCAACCACACTGTGCTCAGAAAAGACAAACTTACCAGTGGAAAGATAGACTGATGTTGTGAACTTTCATATTTGACACAAAACCAAAGGGTGTCACTCTTTTGATGTTGTGTAAACAGTACAGAAAAAGGTAGTAAATAGCTACAACTACTATCAAAATGATGTTTATAGCAGAAAATATTTGCAATTAGATGATCAGAAAATCAGATAGCAACAATAATCCACAGTCAAGTGTTTAAATGCAAACTTTACACAAGGCTTGTATGATCAGAGTTAGGATTTGAATTATGCCACTGAGAGGGTGCAGACAAAACACTGTATGTATTCTTCTTAGATGTTTCTGATTAGATTAGATTATGGTGATCCTTTTAGCACCAAGTTTTAAAATTATGTTTTCATGTCTAACTAGATCTGACAATCTTCCAAACAGACCACATATCTCTCAAGAGAAAGAGACATTCTTGTGCCTATGACAAAGTCCTAGTGCCTTGGGGGAGTTCTGCAGATCCAGAGACAAAATGAAATTAGGTATTAGATATACCTGGTCAAGAATGGGATTAAAGTACCTATGGCTTTAGTGTCAAATCTATGGAAAATATTGAAAAAGTTACTAGAATTAGGCATATAACATTTTTCTGTTGTATACCCTCCTTTCCTGAGGGTTTTTTTTTTCAGTTTTGGGAGCTCAGTTGCTTTGACTCCTTTTGGTCACGGTGACAGAAAATGTGTGGCTTCTGTCAGGACAATATAATTTTGGCTTTCTACTGTCCCCACACTGTCTTCAGGGGTAGTCACTAGAGTATGTCCTCCCTTTTTCTTATGCCTCTTTAATATTTTTTTGCCACTAGCTAGAAAAATTGCAAAGAAGCCTTAAATTAATGACCAAATGTAAGAAGAAATCCTTCTTATTCCTGTAAAGAGTCAGAGGAGTGAAAAATTGATCTTGCTCCCACCTTGACCACTTTTCCCCTTGGAAGCCCTAGTGATTTGTTCAGAGACCTGTGGTTTGGGGAAACAAAAACCTTTCTCAGTTAACTTGGATTGGCAAAATGCTATTAAAATAAAAATCTCAGATAGTTATAAAAATGTGACTGTGCTGTAGCACTAAGCATTTCTAAATGAATGCTCACTAACAGTTCTGATGCAGTGATTTCATTTCTAAATGCTGGGCATGCTTTCAGGGCAAAGTCGAATAAGCAGCCTGCAGGGGCTGCTGTCATGCAAGAATAATTATACTAGGATGGAACAAATAATCAAACTGTAAGGACAGATGTTGTTTGGTTTTGTTTTACGTTAAGGGCTAAGTTTATGTTCCACATTAACAGAAACAGTATCTTTTTGTGGAAGTCTTGGGATACTTTCCAGAACTGAGTAAGAACTAAGGCATATACTTTTCAACATGCTGGGATCTCCTATCTGAGAGGATGTCCTGTTTACATTTTGTGCTCTAGCGAAGTA
Organism: Megaceryle torquata; assembly: GCA_024611175.1. NCBI lineage: Eukaryota > Metazoa > Chordata > Aves > Coraciiformes > Cerylidae > Megaceryle > Megaceryle torquata. The sequence continues at coordinate 47,737 of JANIJG010023108.1, forward strand.
ATTATGCTGCATGAATGCTCCAGAAATGAGGTGAAATATAAGAGGGGAAGATGGCTTGAAATGGATTTTCACACAAGTTTGAAAAATGACACTTGCATGACCCCTGTCATCAAGCCATTTGGGATTAGTCCTACAAAGGTATATATTTAACAAGAATAGGCACTCAGAAAGGAGAGGCCTTGGCATCCATGGAATGTATTTTGGGTTGTTTAAAACTTTTTTTCATCTTCTTTTCAGAAAGAAAATAGGGAGTGGCTGATAATGTGGCTCACAGCCAGTGAGCCATTTTATGAAATGACCTGTGTAGATATGCAAACACAGATGAATCTAATACTAGCATAAAGCAGCATCTAGGAATAAGAAAACTAATAAAGCAAGAGGGATGGATTCTCATTTATATCATCCCTTTGTGACTTAAGGGCTTTCTATGTCAGAATGGTTAATATATTACACAGGATTTGCATTATATGATATAAAAGGCAGCAGACAATCAAGGTTAGTGATTTAAGCTAAGAATTAATTTTTGCATGGAGGGTGGCTTTTTTTTGTTGTTGTTGTGGAAGGCAGAAACAACATGTAATCAAATGGGGAGACAAAGTGGCAAATTCAGAGATTGGCTTGAATTGATTATGATATTAGCAGAAATCTAAAAAATGTTGCTTTTATAAATACCATAATGTGTTGTGCTGAGGTGTAAATATGGGGTGTTACAAAATTATATGGTTGTGGTTCTGTGATGTCTCTTGAAGTTCACAACTGTCATTCACCTGGTAAACTGGTCTCTAAGCAGTGATGACTACTAGATTTAGCAATGAGAGAATTGAGATATAAATCCAAGAAAGGCTAGAAATAAATCATGTTGATTTACCACACCTTATTAATTTATTTTTATATTCATCCATGTTACCAGAACATTTGGGAACCCTTTTCATGAGCCAAATTGCTAGCTTTTTAGGTAATGCATAAACAGAAAGAAAATGATGCTTCCTGCTACCCACTCCCAAACCAAAAGAATTTCAAACATAGGAAAAACATAGAAGACTAATGGGAAACTACCTAAAAGATGATAATAGTAAATATGGTATGTAGTGCTTCTGCACACCCACAGCTTAACTGCTGTCAAGATTTGGTAGACTTCCAGGAAAAGGAAAAATTTAAGGCACAGTTTGATAAAGTGCTAATTTTTAAATGTTTATGGGGAGCTTTTCAACCCTGTCCAAGGGATACTGATGGACACACTTCTGTTCTCACTGTGACCTCCTGAAGCTAACTAAAATTAACAAATCTTCATTACACCATCAGGGACTAGCCCCCTCTTTCAGTATAGAGATAGATGTATAGATGCAAATCTTTTAAAGAATTTTTATATTAGGAATGTTTTCCAGGGCCAAATCCTGGCATTGTTATTCATCTGGGTTTCCACTTGACCTGATGCTACTCACATTCATTTTAGTAGCATATTATCTTAAAATTCCTTGTGTATAATTGCATGCAAAATGAAGTCCATTGATGCAAAACAGTTTGAGCTCTGAATAAAGTAAAAAAAGACTTTTCCTGGGAATTAGCCCAAGAGAATAGGTGATGGGACTGCTTAAAATAAGTTCAGTGTATCTATTATACACAAAGAGCCTTCCCAATATAATGTTCACATTTATTTCTAATTAAAAAATTTAGAAACCTAGATCTCTCTGTCTGAGCTTTTATGTGGTGCCCATCATCCCTGCTTCTGAGAAAATGAGAATAGTTCATTGTATGTACTATGAGGTCTGACAGTGTTATCTCTGAAATATGGGAACTAGTAGTATAATAAAATGCACTGCAGAAGTCTGAAAGCCCTTGATTCTATATTTATATCTCTGAACAAGCTTACTTTGACTCATAGCTCCTTAATTAGAGGCATAGTCGTTTTCTTTTCTGTAGGGCATTTTTTTACCCTCACAATACAAGCATACATTTGGTAACTAATACCAGCAATTAGCCTCATCTGCTATGTAAATGAGTGTAATTGCAATTAAATACTTTAGTGGGCCTGAAGGGAAAACATGCAATCATTACAAAGTAAGTAGGAGTACACGGTAAAGGGACTTTTAGGAGTGCTAGCAGAAGTGCTTTTTCCCTGTGGTGACTATGGTCCTTTCCATTGTTAGTTATTTCTTCAGGAGTTTAGAACCTGGTTCAAAGGGTATTTTTTCTCTTTTTTATTGGGAACTGTGAAAACCGTGGGACAAAGATGATTTGTTTGGTGAAGAAAAGAGAAATTATCTGCAGGGTGTTCAAAGGATTTTGTGGTGAACATCTCAGCACCACAAAACAGGATACCAAAAACAAAACTGGGAAGTTCCTGTATTGGGCTTAATGTCAAAGATTTGTTGAAATCAATGGCTAAGACAGTTTTACACCAACTAAATAACTGTGTCACTGAATATGTCTACATTATTCTCTGTATTCCACAGAGATGTCACTGGCATATTGCAGGCAGCCTGTCTGGATGGTATTTGATGGTATACTAAACACAGCATAGAGATGCCAGCACTGTACAACCCACTGAGTTTGGACTTGATGTTTGACCAAACTGCAAAGCTATTTTTGAGTGTGTCCTCTCAAAAGCTAATACAGATGCACGGTCAGATATAACTTAGTGTTATAAATATGACTTAAACTTCTCATTTGGATATCCTGTCTACATAATATTGTATGTGAGTTAGTAAGTTTCCAGTGCCAAATACACATTTTGAAATGTAATTATTTATCTCTAATTTCTTCCATTAGTTCAGGTTAATGGAACAACCTGTTAATTCTGAATTGCCAGAAATTTCTTAAAGATGTGAAGTGAAGCATCTCTGTTTATTATGTGCAAATGACTAAAAGTTGCTGAGGCAGCCTGCCAGAAGATTATAAAAATATTTCATCTCCTAAGGAGAGTTTCACTCTCCTTCGGTATAGAGCATCACTGAGTTACTCATTCTGGTTTTTGAAGTTCCTAAGGGTGCCTGGAAATTTTTACTCTCTCAGATGGATACTGCAGCAAAGGATTTCCATAAGTCACTGCATTAAAACAAACAAACAAACAAACAAACAAAAAACCACAAAAAACCAACCAACCAACCAAAAATTACTAATAGGATATTTTGACCTCCCATTTTGTTCACAAATTATATTCAGTGGAGATGTTAAGTTTTGATCAAATTTAAGTACTGTGGATGCTGATCCTTCTTATTTTATCTCAAAAAGATGACTGAAAAGGAGAGGTCAGAACTGATTTTCATCTTAAAAACATCATACACAGTCTATTGATTACCTGAATGGGCCTTTTTCTTTTCTTTTTTTAAGTATAGGCTTATATTTCTGATTAAAGACACGTGTGTTAGGGAGCACCAAGGGCAGGTGCTGCTCCCTCAAGGAAGGTGGCCAGCAGCCAGCATGATAACAAGGCCAACAGAGGCAGTGGCCTCACTGACAAGGGTTCTATCCCACAGCAACAGAATGAGGCAAACAGGGCAGACGCAGTGATAGTAAGCAGGCTCAGACAAGAGCCCAGGTCTCCAGACAAGGCTGCTCTAATGAGGCATGTCCAAGGTCAGGCCAGAAAGTCAGTCCAGGGTCAGAATCCAGATCCATAGGGTCCAGATCAATAGCTGTAAGGCAGCCCTGTCAACCTCTGCTTAAAACCATCTCCCTAACAAAGGACATAGGAAGTCCTGCTGCAGCTTCTTCCAGCTTTTTCTCAAAGTTCTTCAATGCCTGCTGGGGCTTCTCAGGCAGATCTCTCCTTTCAGAGGGTCTTGAGTGCACAGAGTGCAACTGCTAGGTGTTAGTGCACTCTGGGCTCAATCTGATAAACTGAAAGTTACTTTACCTAGGAGAGCAAGACCATTCTGTTTATGAGTAGACACTTGTCTATCCTGAAAAATATCAGTACAATAGTCAGAAGAACATGTCAATTTAAATTCAGCCTGGGAGAGGCAGAAACAAGGTACCAAAAGCGAGAGTACCTTCCAATAGCAGTAGGTGGTACCTGAGTTTATCATTGATGAATGAATCAAAATCCTGGTGCCTTATTTATCCACTGTTCCACTGAATTTTTAGTCTGGGTTATATGAGTTAATTTATTTTGATGATAGACAAGGTTATTGTGTCTATGCGTCTCTCAGGATGACTTCACCAACACCAAGTGCAGTGCAATTTGCCTTAGTTTCACTAACAGCCTACCAGGAAAAAAAATAAAGTTTCAATTGTAAATTAGTGTTCCAAAGTTCCCAAAAACTACTTAGTGTGATTCAGTAACATAATAAGACATAAATTACTTGGCAAAGGTATCCCTTGATTAGTATGTTTCTCATAAAAATGAAAACATTCAAGGTTGGTGACAAAAATAATGCTACTGAGGTTTAATTTTTCATAGTTGGTAGGTCAATCTCTCTCCAGTAAAATATTATTTCCTAAATTCAAAAGTACTTTATTTGGTAAACTTTGAAGAAACTACTTGCATAAACAGAGTTTTACACTATCTTTTACGAGGAGTAGATTTTGTTCATTGAGTAGAACTAATGAACAAGTAGTTAGGGATATGGGTTTTCCAGCATCATGACTATAAGAATTACAGTTGAGTGGTGTTGTATTTTACATCTTCTAATTAGAAATCCATTTTAGAACTTCTGGCCATGGAAAAATAATCACTGAAATTTCTTTTCTTGTTGATGTATATCGGTCAGTTTAAGAAAGTTTGTGCTGGTCTCATCTTAAGTGTATGTAACTTTGTTTATAACAGTATGTCCTGTCAAATAATGTAATTATTGTTGCATATTTCACTAAAATATCTGGAGTTTCATCACTGAGGGTGGCCATCACTGTAAAAGCCAAGTTCAGACTCATTTATCTGTATCTCAGCCAAGAACTATTCTTTACCAAGAACTAGTATCCCAAAGCATCCTATATTCCACATAAGAATTTTTGATGTTTTTTATAGCTTTTAAGGTGAACATGTTGATTAAAGACAGTCTTTCACAACTTAGTATAAAACATATTCTTTCAGTTACCCATGTGTTTATGTGGATAGAGAATAAGAACAGAATGTGCTTAGCAGAGCAGTTTATACATTTTTAAGAAGAAAAGAATTCCTTAGAATCCTAACACTGGTTTCAAGCCACTAAAATGAAATTCATAAAAGTAGGAGGCTTTTTTAGGACTCAGAATTCAGAAGTGATTAAACAAAGGTTAGGGTTCACCATATTGCTTTGATGAGTAGCCTTAGCAATTGTTTCCTATTCCAGAGATCTTTGAATTTAAGATCTTCCTCTGTTTAATGTTATGCTAATGACAGACACAACATATCTTTAGAATTTAACTTTTTGCCATAAAATTTGAGTATTCATAATGGTGAAGGAATTAAAATTTAAAGTCAATGTTACTGGTTTGGGTCTGCGGAACATAATTGAAAGGAACTGGAATTCAGACCACAGCCTAGATTGTAATTTTTAGGAAAGGTTTTGCACAGAAATGTCAGCTATAACCCCTGTACTTAACATGTGTCGGTTCAGTGTGAACTTGTATTCACCTTAGCCCTGTGGAGCACAAACTTCTTCTTCCAGCCAGCTGCAATATCCAGCCTGTTTGTAACCTCCTTGTAAGTGGAATTGTTTCAGCCTTTCCCCTGCCGACAGCAAAACATAAACATGAGGCACATTAAAATGGAAACAGGATCCTGGTCCTTTCTGTTTCTCAGTTTTATTTAGCAGTGACCTTTAACCCTCATTAAGATACTTTGGAAAGTTTGAGACTCCTTTTCTTGTATAACTCATTGTGGGAATATTTAGGTTTATTAAGTTGTTTTTCTCGTCAACAATATTTAAATGCTTTTGGGCAGTTTTGTAAAAAATAAAAAAACCACATTTACTTATTCTAAAAAAATGTCTGTAGACAATATTTCACAGCATATGATCTGGTCTTTACATTCATCCCAGAGAGGCAGGGCAAAGACTGGCATGCAAATTTTACTCAAGAAGAGTATCAGTGCACACGAAAATTTTGTCCAGGGCAAAACATACAATTCTATACACATTAACAGGTGCTAGCCCCAAAACATATGTTAATTACAGAAAACATTGGACACAGTTATTTTATCTATGAAAATATGATTCACAGATTCATGAATACAAAAGTCACGTTCTGGAATTTGTTTACCAGTTTGCGATATGTGTCAGTAACACATAGTTATGTCCTCTGATTTGTTTGGCTAAAAAGGTCCCTGACCTGTTGACAAATGTGTGCATGCATCAGAAAATTGTAGAGATGTGCTAAACATAATACAAGGTCCAGTGTTAAAAATTTTGCCCAAGGAACTTTTGAATATCTGATGTCTGCTATTTCCAACACTTCATCTGCAAATTCTTTCTCTTAAGTTAAATTAGTCATGCTTCCTCTGATTTAAATGTGTGTAAGAGCATATATACCGAAATATATGTGACATGCTCCTGGAAAGAGAGAAAAATGACACTGAGATATGTTTAATAACTGAGGTTTGTTTGTTTTTAATGGTATTGTTTGCCTTTTTGCTATTCTATTTTTCTGTGTAAGAATTAGGAAAATAATGTGTTAAATGCGTGTTTTTGGAAACTGCATTTCTGTTTCCATTTATGAAGTGAAATAAACTCAGAAAGGAAATTATTACAATTTGACTTTAAGAAAACACCTTCCTGAGGCATTAAAATGAGTCCATGATGTTTCTTCTAGTAAAATAGCTAGCAATTTTGTTTCTGTTTGTCATTTAATGAAATTCTGAATTATCACTCTATTTTTAAATCCTGCTAAAATCCTATTTTGAAAAATGTGGCATTTTATGCCACATTTTCAGAAAAAAACCCATTGTATCCAAAATACCTTCCTGCAATTTGCTATTTGATTTACTTTTTTTTCCAGTTATTTTCCTTTTTTTCTTTATCCTTTTCCTTTCTACTGCCAAAGTGAGCAAAAGAAGTGATATAAAAAGAGACAGTTATGAAAAACATGAATGCAAAAATTTCAAAACATCTTTGAACTTACATTTACGTATCAGATGGAGAGATTGTTCCAGATTCCATTCTAAAACAAGCTTTTAGGAGGAGTCATTTGTATTAATATCAAATGATTTATTTTTCTAGTTTCTGAGACTGTAAGATACTTCCACAGATGCCGTGCTTTTGTCAGATGGAATTTTGTAATATTTGTTTGAGGTGATGAAAATTCACTTCATCCTTCCTAATACGTTTGAACAGCTAAGAGCTTTATTGTTAAAAATGTGCTTCTCATTTCCTTCTTGAGACCTTTTCAGTACCCAGTTATTAGTTCTTATATTTGTCTTATATCTTTATTTTGAGGTTCAAATTGTTTGGTTGCAGCGTTTAATCTGATTAGTATCCCCTACTTCTTTTCTGAAGGTAAACCAATAGAATGCATTCAACTGCTCTGATTACAGTAAAATCAGGAGTCAATTTGACCCTATAGGTCTAAATTTAAAGAATTGAATGCTTCGTATTAAGTAGCTTCTGTAAACTGATGTTCATTTGCCATAGTTACATTTTTTCACTAATGAGGTACAGCCTTCCAGATTTAGAACAGATCATCATAATCCATAAATTTTACGTGTATTAATGATAGCATTTTCACTTTGAATCTATACTAATATTTGATGACAAAGATATAGTTCTTTATCAATGATTTTACAGGTTAAAGCTAGTTCAGAAAGGAAAAATCAAAAATCCTCTTCAATACTACTGTTTTAAAAAGTGACCTTGTCAAAGTAAGGTATTCTTGCTTTAATTAAATTCAAAGTCATTTGGTCCCACAGATAATGCTGAAATGTATAGTGTTAGCAATTATAAAAATACTTTGCAAAAGTAGGTAAATATTTTTTTTTTTCTATGCTACTTTTTAGAAAGAAAGGAAGACTTCACCTTTATATTAGTAGCCATTTATGAGGTCTTTTTGGAGTGTACTGTTACATAAAACATGAGGTCAGCAAGTAAGGCTAATTAAATTTTAGTAGGAGCAAAAGTCACCAAAAGGCTTTTACTTTCATCCTACTCAGTTTAAAATAGTGATACAATACACCATTAATAGCCTTGGAATTGCTAATTATTTCAACATGAATAGCAGTATCAGCACTGTCAGTTTAATTTAATACCCTCCTGAGGTTTCCTAAAGTATGTGTGATTACTTTTATTATTTTGTAGTTTCAGGAACAAAAAACAAACAAGCAGAATCAATGCAAGCATGGAAAGAATGGTTAAGACTATGTACCTGTTGTAGTCCCTGTTGAGAAATTTTGTGTGGAATGCAATTCAACTTATTTCAAGTAATTTCAGAGGAAGATACCTGTTTCACATGAGTTTTCTTGGGAAAAATCTAACATTCTCTTTTACTATTTTATTTAAAACAATTTATTTAATAATTTTAATCCATAGATAGAGAAAATATTGATAATTTAGTTGTTTAGAATTTAAATTGTTTTTATATTGAGAAAAAAAAATATCATAACAAAAAGATTTAATTATCCTAAAATAGAATTTTGGCCATGAATGCATCAAATTCTTTCTCGGAATAGATTTTAATGTTCAGTACAAAACCTAGTGTTGGCAAGTCTATCTTTGATATTTCTAAATCTCCAGTATTTTCTCTCAAGTGGGCTTTTAACTTTCAAAGAGGTGATGTTTAAGAGTACAGCAAACCATTAATTGTGTTAACATCCAAAATTTAAAAAGAAGATGACTTAATAGAGTTTATATTCTCGCACTGACACAGCACAACTTTTTAGTTATATATTTGAACAAATCTGGATTATAATTTCTGACAAATACGGTGGCCAGTAAATGTTTCTTTGATGTGGTTTTACCTCAATAAAACTTGATTCATAAAATGAGTGTATGCTCTGGGATTGCTTCTTTGTAGGTTGAGAATTCTGCTATGAAATGAATATTCTTCTATAAATTGAGAAAATTTAATTTATTTTCTATTTATATTCTGATTAAACAAACAAACAAACAAAATACCCAACAAAATCAAGCAGGTAATGGTTTCAACAAAGATTTTTATTCCCCAATCTTCAAGTAGAATTCTTGATAAGCATGATGATGAATCTTACTGTAGGAATTTTATGCGTCTACATTTGCTGTTTCTATAAAAAGAAAGCATTTTTGATGACAGATTCAGCCATTTGGCCCATACTTGGTTTAGAAAAAACATGTATTTTGATGTCACAGAATGTCAGGGGCTGGAAGGGACCTTG
>JANIJG010023108.1:59394-71347 GCA_024611175.1 Megaceryle torquata
TTTTTTGGTGGGGGTTTTTTTGGGTTTTTTTTTTTTTGTGTTTTTTTTTTTTTTTTTAATTGGGAATGTATCTTTACCAATGTACTGTCTAAAAAAAGAACATGATAAAGGACCATTTGATCCATTGGTTGCTGAAGTCAATCAGTCTTTTCTTTGATGTTAATAATCAGTGGGTTGGGCTATCAGTAAAACAGAAACTTGGGTCCTGCCTTCATGTTCATTCAAGCATTTCAAGTTACTTGAAATTCCTATTGGTATGATAAGTATACATGTCTTTCTGTAGGTATTCTCTCCTCTGCTCCTTTGACTAGACTGGAATTTAGCATGGAGAGGTCAGTAGTGAGAAAAAAATGTGTACTATTTCTCAGCCTTTCAGTATGACCTTTAGAAAGTCTGTGTAACATTCAAATTTCCATTCTTTTGGTAAAAATAGCTAGTAATTCATCATCAGTGACTATCAAGATCACTGTTCTATAAAACTGCTAATGTCAAGTGGAGAAAACAAAACAAAATAATTCCACAAATTTTAAATAAAAAATGCAGCTGTAGTTATGAAAATAGCACTTTAAGTATGGATTAGTGCAATTAATATCAATAGGTTTACTTGGGGTTTTGACCAAATATAACTTATTTAGCATATGGGAATACCTTTCTGTCATGTGGAGCATGGGATCATCCTGTTCTGTAACTGTAAAGCAAGATGATGAATTTAGATTACTACACATGTAATGTGAGGAGCTAATCTGGTGGCACGTTTCCATGATCATACATTGTGATGATGACTGGACAAGTATTTTGTGATTTGATGCAGCTTCTGGCAAAGTGAATGAATGCCAAGATTGTCAGAGCATCAAAGGAAACATTTTTAATTTAAGTATACTTGCTGAGATGCAGATGTGCCAATACATGCATATTTATTGGATCTGTCCAGGAGGCAAATGTGCAACTAATTAAACCATAGTAGTGCTGGCAAAGGTTTGATTCTAAAGGCCTATGTTGTCATAGACATAGCTGAGACCGTTTTGGTGGATCTAGAAGCAATTTAAAAATAAAATAACCCTAGGCAGTATTAAACTTGGACACTTTGATAACCTGTTAGTTTCTTTTCAAAGAGATCAGGATACACTGTCAGTAGGCACAGCATAGCTCAAGAATATCATACTCACACTGGTATTTCCATACATGTCCGTGTTTAAGTTCAGTAGATACTAGTCATTGCATTGGGATGCATTGCTATGACCAAGATGAGCTTAAGAATTAGTTTAGTTGATGTCTTAGTGAGTTGCATTAGTTAAATTATAAACAGGATTAAAATTAGTTAAATTACAAACATTTTTCAAGATGCTAGTGACAAGTCTGTTCACAATAGTTTCTTCTCATTAATATAGAAAGTATTTAGTATATAGCAAGAATAATCCAGTTTCAGGAAGTCCACCTCTGTGGAAGTAAAGGTACAGTAGGTTTCCTAACCATTCACTTCTCTGTGGGGCTTTTGCAAGAAGAGGTCGTATTTTGTTTTGTTTTCTGAAAGGAATGTCTGTGCACTAGAAACTGCACTGAGACTCTGCTTACCCCTGGATAGGTCACTGGTACCCTATCAACTGCTATTCATTTTCAGGGACAAATTTTAAACCAGTGGAAGTTTAAATGAAAATAATTTATTATCCTTGTAATTTACATGCACATTGAAGAATCTTTATTATTGTGGGTATGCACCATAATGAAAATTAGAATTTATAGTGCATTTTTTTCTACTCAGATACATCTGAAAGCCAGGCACTTGGGTGCTTTGTTTGGTGGCTCTGTAACATTTCTAGGTAGGCAACATCACCAGCCTCAGGTTTTAAGAGTCTGCTCTCATATTCTTTCTAATCCCAAGTATGACTTAAAATTAATGTGATTTTTAAAAAATGGATAAAAATAAAGTTTTGTCATTATTATTTTGGCATTTCAGCCTTAGGATACACATTCTTTAAGATTTACTCCATGACCATGGGGGTAAGAGGTACAGTCAACAGAATAAATAAAGAAATAAATGAAAACTGAGTCTAGAGGCTGCCATAATCATATGACTATAGAAACAGGAGTTTTAAGAAATTAATAAAGTATTTAAAGTTTTAGAGTAAAATCAAGAGAGCTGGAACAGGTACCTGCTTGAGTGAGATGTTTTACTCCTTCTTGCAGGACCTTATTCTACTCCTTCTTCCATGAATATAATTAGTAAATTGGTAATTGAATTTTTATCCCCCTTGAGCAGGATGTAAGGAAGTGTCCTATCTACTCCATGCCAGACTGCTCAGATCAACTTACTGCAATGCAGTTTAACCAAGAGAAGGAAGGAAGGCAGCAGGAAGAAATGGTTGAACATATAAATTGCACAAACAAACAAATATCTGCAGCCTACTATAATCCAAAACAAGATTGTGCATGATTTGTTCTTTATGCTCGTCTGTGTGAGGGGTGGGGAATTTTTAACCTTTTATTTTAAAAACCTTACAGCATAATATGCATAGTCAGACAAACAGTTACTTTACATAATGAGTTATTCTGAAAAAAAAATGTTGATTAATCAGAGAAAATAAAACTCTCAGCACCAGTACCAGTATTGTTCCTTCCTGGTCCCAGACTCCCAGCTTGTTTATTTAGTGTCACCCGTAGTCTGTCATGGCTGACCTAAAACTATCAGAAACAGCCACAATTGCAGCCAAGCATAAACAAAAATCTGAACTGAAGGTGCAAGGGGACTGCCATTCTAGAGATAAGATCTATTGCTGTAATAGCACTTGATTATGATGACCAAAGGAAAAAAAAAAAACCAACCCAAAAACCAAACCAACAAAAAACCAACAAAAATCAACAAAACCCAAACAAAAGAGAAACAGCAAATATACAGGCACATTTTGTTTATTTATACATCAAGTGAGGGAAGCAAATCATTCACAAAGAGGAAAGCATATAGGGAATAGGATTTCATTATATGTCAGTGTTTCTCAACAGTTTATAAAACATGATTTTGTAAAACTAGAGGTTTGCTTGTGGTCTTCTATGTTTGCTTAATGACATTTTGTAAAGTGCTAAAAATCACATGTAGATAGCAGAGAGAGAAAGAGAATCTGCCAGATGGTTCTCTGTTGGTAAGAGTGTTTTTCACCCTTTATTCCACCTACAACACAGAAGCCTTGGTTTTACACTGAAAACAGATTTGCATTAGAAGATACCATGTATAAATAAAAGTATGATATATTATGCTTCAGGTGTGTGAAAGATGTGTAGATTTCTGGTGACATAGGTAGTGGAGGTGACTTGTGTATGACAGAAAATGACCTGTTATTTGAAAGATGAGATTTTCAGACAGTTTTCAATTTTCAATCCAGTCAGATTCCCTGAATTCATAGGTTTTTTTTCTATAAAAATAGAGAAAAGTAAAAAAGATTTTAAGACAAGCTTTAAAGATCTTGGTGTATAACAACTGCTTGTGTTGTCAGAAAAACTGTTTGCACTCCTCTGCAGAGTCATGCCAAGGGTTTGATCATTTGGCCATTTTGTAGGTCAGTTTCCTTGTCTTTAGCTTTTACAAAATCCTCTTTATTTGTCAGTATGTTAGAACATTTTTCTCATTATTGTTTAAGTAAATGGAATCTTCAAGGCTCAAAACTTAAGTGTGGGACTTTGCACGTCACAAACATTGCATCTTACTTTAGTAGGCAGTACTTCACACTTTATTTTTAAAGTTTGATGAGCAGGTTAAAGCAAGGAAGTAAATTCAATAGTTTATTAATAAACAGCTGTCCAAGAAATTTTCTAGATAGATATGCTTCTTTCAGAAAATATTTTTATTTGACCTATATCCCTTAAACACTTCTCAAAATGTACCTCCTTGTATTTTACAATTAACAAATCTTCAGCAATGTTGTGGTTGAAGTCTTTTACATTTCCTCTCTATTTTCCTTTTATCCTTTCATTATTTCTCTTTATCAAGCTCTGATGGCTATTCAGTAGCATGACATGGCAATAGACACTTAGAATGGAGCCAAGTACTAGTTATGAATGATAACTTCTCACATATTAACAAATTATTTAAATATTGATTTTGAGGACATGCTTTATTTAAAAAACCCTCCTATTTAATAACTATAGAACAACAACAACTTCCACTCATAATCCCACTTAAAAATGCTTAGCTATCAGTTGCATCTGTTGGAGTATCATTCTGTCTTCTGTTTATGAGAAAAGCAGAAAATACTAGGAGTTTAAGTATATTCATAAAGAAACCCAACCTGTTATTCTGGTTTAAAATCAATAAAACTTCTACTTGGATATAATAAACTTGAGGTATATCCCATGTGCTTGTTATTTATTCCTCTTTTTACTTGACAGTTACACATAAGTAGCTCTATAAAGGACTATCTTGACGCTGGCCTTTACAACAAAATGCATGAGGGGACCCTAGTCTTTAAAAAAAAAAAAGGATATGGGGAGGGGTCAGAGCGTAGCATTAGATGTTACTTTCAAATTCACATTTTCTAATTTACTGACCAAGAAGAACTTTCTGGGAAAGTCCCTTAAAATGAAAACAGCATGAACACATACCTAGAGAAATATTTCTAATGAAAGGAGTTGGCAAGTGTTTTGAGATCCTTAGTGGGAATGTGTTACGGAAGTGTTAGGTATTAATCTGTTCTTACGTACTTCATTCTATGGGAAGATACTTACATGTATGGGAAAAGTCATGTGGAATTTGTTAGGTATATTTCACACACACAAAATGAAACATTCTTTATTATTGCCACTGCAGATGCTGGTTTTTGGTTCTGCTGCTAACGGTCCAATATTAGTCTGCTGCCAGGAAAAAGGTCTTCTGGAAGTTGCTTTGTTTTTAATGACCCAGAGCTAGATTCTGACTACTTTTGGTGGGTTAAATGAGGAAAAGGGAAAATTTCTACCAGCAGGAAAGGATCTCTCCAGTACACAAACCTAAGTACCTGCAAACTGACTGAAGGAATACATCACTTCTCCCAGAATGACATTACAGCATAGCTGGCAGCAGCTTACCCCAGACAAGCAGATGTTTTACAGCAAACTATCTGTCTTCCTGGGTTACTGACCAGGGCCAGGTTTGGCTGTAGATTTGAGTGTCCCGTTGCATGCAAAAGGTCTAAAGGAATTTAGCTGTCAAGGTACTTAGCATGAATGCATCCACTTTAATACAGTGAGACTGCCTGGAAGAGTGCATATACATTTCAACATACTGCCAAGAAACTTGAGACTTGTTCATGTTTGTGCTGTTAAAAAAATCAACTGCAGCCAGAAAAGCCAAGTGCTTTCTGAAGGTAAAAAGCCATTGCTATGGTTTTCCATAGAAGATGTGAACCTTTGCTATTCTGCTATCCTGATTTTTTCTGGGATAAAGTTAATTTTGTTCCCAGTAGCTGGTACAGTGCTGGTTTTTTTTTGATTTAGTGTAAGGATAATGTTGATAACACACTGATGATTTAGTTGCTGCTAAGTAGTGTTTATACAAAGTCAAAGAGTTTTCAGCTTATCATTCCCCGTCAGTGAGAAGAATGGAGGAAGGCTGGGAGGGGACACAGCCAGGACAGCTGTCCCAAACTGGCCAAAGGAGGATCACATGCCCTGTGACATTATGCCTAGTGTATAAACTGGGAGAGTTAGCCTGGAGGGGTGGATCTTTGCTCAGGCACTGTCTGAGCAATAATCAGTGGGTGCTGAGCCATTGTATTGTGCATCACTTTTCTTTCCTGGGTTTTATTTCACTCTCCTTTTCTAATCTTTCTTTTCATTACTATTATTATTACTTTTTTTATTTATTATTATTAAACTGTTCTTACCTCAACCCATGAGTTTTACACGTTTTCAGTGTCCCTCCCTGTCCCACCAGGGGCAGGGAGGAGTGAGCAGCTGCATGGTGCTTAGTTGCTGTCTGGAGTTAAACTACATCTCCCTTCTAATTCTGGCGCTTTGATGTGCTGCATTCTCAAATGCAGATGTTTGTGAATCAGGAAAAGATCCTGTGAGGAGAAGAAATTAGAACAAGTGCAGATGTGCAGTGTCTGTGCAGAGGTGAAATAAAAGCTTTCAATGATGTAGTGCCACAGTTCTCTGCAGTGACTGAAACTTGTTCAGCCTTTAAAGCAGTTCAGTGGTCAGGTTGAAATATGTATCTCAGCCAGTAACTAGTAAGCAAGTGTCAGTAGCATTAAAACTGCCAACACATTTCACAATTCTTTTGGCTTTCTTAACACAGACAAGCGTTTTTGATGAAGTTTATTTTACTGAGGCACTAAACAGGTAATGCTGGGAATGCCATGTAACTATATGCTGAGAACTAACTATACACTGTGATTTGTTCCAAAGCCTCAGAGTCAGTCCTCGACTCCAAACAACAGAGTTCTGCAGCTTCTGGCAAACTTATTTGGCATTACTTTATTCACTTTAGTGATGTCATTGTCCAGCTTACAAAGTGTGATTTATTTCTGCCAGTCTAGTGTTGTACATGTTGTGTATTCTTTGATGATTTTTAAAAATCACTAGTATCAATCAGTTTCAGACTATAATTTGCAAGGAACATGTTCAAAAAAAGCTGTTCAGCTTCTGTTGATGCTTTTCCTTGTTTTCAGATGCTTTATTGCAATAAAAAAGTAAAAATTCATCATTCTGATGGTGGTTTTTTTAGTAATTGTTGAAATCACCACAGACATAAAACAATTGCAAGTAGAAAATGAAGGAGCCCATGATAAGGTAGATATTATGTAATACTGCATGTCTGATTTCAGCAACTTTTCCTCTATAAAACCAAGTTCACTTGGACACCAGCAAAATTAAACAACTGTGTAATATTATTTAACCTGGTTTTTTTACGTTAGTTGTTCCAGAATTAATGTTCTTAAGTACTAGATTTATGAAATTTCAGAGGTTTTGTAAGTTTAATTGAAAATCTTATACATACAGTATTTTGTTGGAAAAGAAGCCACAACAAAATCCTCCTGCTTTCCATAAAAGTAAATTATTGTAATAAAATTAATTACTTAATTATTTCAAGGAATTTTGCTAGGTGAATTCTAATTAATACTTCATGGCAGAATGACTAGAAACAAAATATATGATTGCAAGCTCTTATTTAAAGTTTCTTTTGCATTTCCATCCAATGTAAAGGAAGTCCATGGCTGTTAAATTTTGGTATTTTCTCAGAAAACATCTTTCTTTGATAAACAGCTACAATAAAATTGATTAATTTTAGAAATAAAAGAATCAAGTGACTTCTCCAGGTTTTCCTATTCTCCCCTTGCAAATCACTCTATAAACATACCTACAACCACCCCAAAAATAGTAAGAATCAGTTTTACAAATATCATTCAACATCATATGAAGATCTTTCCTAACATGTTGAAATTTCATTCAGGCTGCAGTCATGGTAAATATTCCGCTCCCCTTCTACTCCCTCCCTTATCCAAATCTTGGGTGTTTTCTATGATTCTGTGTCATTGTGAGGTAAAATGTCAATATGTGTAATGACACAGCACAGTGAAAACACATATTTTAATATTCATGTAAACTCATGTAATTGTAAATTAGGCTGTGCCACCCGCTATCATAACATACTTCATGTGAAAAGATGCTAAATTTACTTGACCTACTTTCATCTTCATGTTTAGGAAACAGGGTATAAGAAGTAAACAAAGTAGCTGTGCCTCATGCAGGAGATGATCATTGTTTGAATTTATGATTCATGCCTTGAGCAAAATTTTGTTTGTGGCCTCATTTGCAACCATAATTTACAACTATACTAGGGATATACTGTGTATTTTGGAGGTTATATATTAGGCATGCTTTGTACTGGAACAGTTTTCTAGCTTTGGGTGTATTATTTTCTATGTTCCTGGTAGCTATAAAATTTCTTGGTGTAACATTTATTGTAGTAAATATGGAAAATATTTTTTTTTTAAATTGCAATTCCCCTTAGGAATGTCCTATTGTATTTACATCAATACACTTGTTACAGCTAAATCAAACTAGTATTTAAAGCAGTTGTTAATCCTACAAACAAGTCATAAATGCAAGAATTTACTTTTTCAGTATCACACTTTTCAGCTTCTAATAACAAATGTCTCATTTTAATTAACCTGTATTTTTAGCCTAATCTAAGTCTGATATAGTTACACATTTCTGAAGTCCATTAAAGTTTTCTTTTTTATATAAAGATGATAATTACAGAATTATCATATTATCTGGTAAATTAGGTTGAATTACCTTTGACCTAGTAGACTAAAGCCTCTGAAGGATGATGTTTTGGAGAAAAAATAAGATAGGGCAAAGTGATAGCCTAGTATGTGCAGAGTATAGTTGTGTGTTGCAAATAGTCATTAAAGAATGGGCTTTTCTATCTTTGATGTTTATTAATCTATTATTCTCTTTGAATTGCTGTTTAGTGTAACATTCCTGTGAGCCATCAAATAAAGTCACTACTAATAGAACATAGAAAGATATACCTAATCTCTTCTCTTTCTCTAATGCACATTTATTTCCAAATCCACACTGTTTACAGATAAGATCTATTTTAGAGTCATACAAATACTGTACAAGTTGCAGAAGAACAATAATTTCACTTTTGTGTTTTGTCTTTCAGATGACAGAAGTTTCTAATCATACCATGCAAAACAGGGTGGTTTTTATTTAGTTGGGGGACATCCATAGAAATCTATGCTCCTGAAAGCAAAAATACACAAGATCTGACCCTGTCCTGGACTTTCTAGGCTCACTGTCTGCCTCAACACTTACTTCCTAAAACAGGATCTGCTATGCAGGAGCTGCTGTTGGGCTCCTTTTCTTTGCCTGAGTCATGGTACTAAAATTTAATGAAAGCAAGGTGTGTTATATTTAGAATCTACTAGCTTTATCATTGTACATGAAATTCTTTCATTCTTCTGTTAAATCTATGGACTCCAAACTTCATAAAATGCTTAAGGAGATACTAGGGCTGTCTTGGTGCATGAGAAGAATGCAGTGAAGATCTCTACTTAAACCCTCTCTGTCTCACCTTTAGCACTCTTTAAGCCTGAGAAATAAAGTAGGGCATCTGGTATCTAATACGAAGTGAAAGACATGACTCCATGTCCTCATTCCAGCCATCCCCTCCATTGCTGAGGAAACAAATATGATGGTTCCATGGTGATGGCAAAGGTGGAGATGATGGCCCCTTTATTGTTCTCAAAGGAGAATCTAGGATGAACCAATTTCTCCATCCTCACCGTGCTCCTGAAGAGAATCAAGAAGTAGCAAGTCCGAACAAACTCATGTTACTGAAAGACAATGTTACACACGAGAGTAGTCTTATTGACTAGATTTAAAGTCTTAAGGACTATGCCAAATCACTTTTCAAAGACAGCATTTTATCTACTTGTGAGAGGTAAAATTCAAGAATATTAAAAAGGAAAAAATTACTGAATGATAGGGAGCTGCCATCATAATGTGTGCTGCTTAGTGCTTGAACATTGTAATTGTCAAGCTGATTCTATTATGAAAAAGGGAGTAATTTAACGTTATTTAATATTCACAATATGCACATATTGAATGCAAGTGTATGTAGAATATAAGGTCCTATTTCAGCATAAATGAATCTTTAATCACAGGAGTACTTCCACTTATTTTAGTAGGATAACTCTTATTCTCACATTCATGCATGTGCATAATAAATAAGAAGCTACTGATGAATATGTTTTAGAATAACTCTGATATTACTGTCAAAAAAATATAAAAGATCTTTAGCTTTCTCAAGTACTTCTTAGTCAGTTGGTGGGACTGATCTTCCAGTCCACACTGTCTACCAACATTAGTTTTATTCTTTAGCTACATCAGGATCTTTCCTTTGGTACATCGGCTGTATGAAAATAAATGAAATAAATAAATAAATACATTGTTAGGGATTTTCCAAAGTAGTGAAAATTTAAAGCATTAGCTCTCAGTTGGAAAATGTGGGACATTGTAGAATGGACTACTTTTTAGACTGATACTTGAGATGTACAGGTAGATAGAAAGCATTCACACTCCATCCCTGGGGACAGCCACATTCTGGACATCCTTCCATGGAAACAGAGGCCCAAAACACTTATGGTGAGGGGCATGGTTTGCCACAGCCATGGGAGGTGACTCTAGCCGCCTTTCCTTTCCTGTCCACAGCTGCTAACATTTAAAGACCTCAGCTGGGGATGGCAAATAGTATCTTGATTTATCTTAATATTCTGGTACAACAAATGAGGAATGTCATTTTCTTTGGAAAGGTGCTCCAAAAAACCTGTAGGTTCTCCAAGTTGCTACAGAGAGCAAATAACTTAAAGGCTGTCATATATCCTACCTTTTTGTGCATCCTGGGTGCTAGCAACGTTTCTGTCTACCTTGAGTCCTGTCAGCGTGCTGCTTCCTCATTTAATTTAGCAACTGTATTATAAAATACAGAGATAGCTTTTGGTGCAGAGAGTGGCACCTAGGATTTTCTCACTTTTCTGTGATTTTCAGCTCCTCCATGACTACATAGATAACAACCTACTGACTTGCCCTCCACTGCACCCTATTCATCTTGCTTTATTTGCTGCTTACCAGTATAGCATTAGCAGATTAGGTGAGGAATATTTTAAAAAATTATTTTATTTCTATTTAATTATTTTATTTTATTCTATTTTTAACAGTTAAAAAGTCAATGTGCTAAGGGCCTACTTTCCTCCAGCTGGGTGAATCCTTAGTAAGGACTGTAAGATTGAAAACAGAGAAATCTTGCCAAAAGTGACACTAAAATAGCAATATTGATTTATTATATTAAGAGTATATTATAAAATTAGAAATGCCAATTAAAAGGCCAATTGTAGATGTAAATACAAATGGTTATTTCCAAACAGATTTTAGAAATTAATTTTCTAGAGTATTCTTGGTATTTTAGTAGTAAGTGCTAATATTAGGAGAGTGACATGAAGTTATCTCAAGGCATTAGGTCTAATCACCCATGTTTCTCCCATAGCACAGACAAATTTTGCCAGTATCTTAAAAATGACAGATTTAAATATCAGGAATAGTAATGTAAATTTTTTATTTCAGCAAGTATTGTCAATGTTACTGCCTTTACATAATTACCTTAATATATATGTATATAAAAACCAAACCAAACCAAACCAGAAACAACAAACAACCCAAAACCAAACCCAAAACAAACGAACAAACAAAAAAAAAACCCCAAAACAAACGAACAAAAAAACCCCCACCCAAATCATATAATGCTCCATTGCTCCTTGTGTGCACTTTAAAGAAATAAAAAAATCTTTCTCTAAAAAAATTACTCAGCTTTAATTGAGCAAAAGGATTACTCATATGGGCTCTGGACTTGCAGCTTGTAATTTCTGTAGACTGGTTAGGTTGCTGTGTGATGATCCTAATTAAATTATATAAAAGCACTGAACTAGATAAAACAGAGTAGCTGTTCTATCAGTTCACCAGGTGAATTAACCATGTTCAGAAGTCTGAATTTGTTCATACATTCCTGCTCCTTTTATGCTATGTTTTGGGTTTTTTTTTTCTGTTAAGATTCTCTCAAAACGGCTTTGTGGAGCTGATGTTGTCATATTTGGTCTATAGGTGGCAGCATTGTCAGGTTTTCTGGCATCTGAGGTTTCTCCCAAGAATTTTATGCTTTCCTCAGACCTCCCCCACTCACACACGCTATGTGATCAGGGCTGAGTTAACATCATTACACACTCACATCAGGTAAAACAGAGTGAAATGTTCAGGCCAAAAATTAGTCTGTGTTTATTCTGAGCTCTTTTTTATTCTTTTTTATTCTTTTTTATTCCTTTTATTCCTTTTTTTCCCTTTTCCTCTTCTCTTCTTCTCTTCTCTTCTCTTCTCTTCTCTTCTCTTCTCTTCTCTTCTCTTCTCTTCTCTTCTCTTCTCT
>JANIJG010023109.1:0-45583 GCA_024611175.1 Megaceryle torquata
ATGTCCAGTGATAGGACAAGGGGCAATGGATGTAAACTGGAACATAGGAGGTTCCACAAAAACATTAGGAAAAACTTCTTCATTGTGAGGGTGATGAAGCACTGGAACAGGCTGCCCAGAGAAGCTGTAGAGTCTTCTTCTCTGGAGACTTTCAAAACCTGCCTGGTCACGTTCCTGTATGACCTACTTTAGGTGATCCTGCTCTAACAGGGGGGGTTAGACTAGATGATCTTTCAAGGTTCCTTCCAACCCCTAACTTTCTGTGATTTCCAAAGTGCACAGAGATTATCTGCAGTGAAATAATTGCTCAGCTTGATGTATGACTTCTCTTAATATCAAAGCACAGAAACTTAGTCTACTGATTTAAAGTGGTTTCTTCCTGAATTAGCACAACATGGAGATGAAGACCATGCAAAACTGCTAATTTGAGCATTGAGAAGTTGCAGAGAGGTAAATAAGGCAGGGTTATTTAATTTAAGCTGATTGAAAGATGGGTCTCTGGAATAAATTATTTCCTGTAAGAACATATTTGTGATGGGTTGTTGTGATGGTTTGTTTTGGTTTGTTGTTTTTCCCTCCGGGATTTTAACATTTAGAACCCTTAAAATTCAGTGTTTTAGAATTGTTCTTGCTGCATACTCAGTATGTCACTGTGTGGAATCAGTGCTTGACCCCAAAATTATAATAAAAAGTTAGAGATCTATTAGTTGATGTTGAAAGTACTTGGATTGTAAAATTGAAAATTAGTTTCCAAGGTCTAAATATCTGAAGGGCAATGTCAGATAGTAGTGCTTGCAGTATTCTTGCTTCCTCTGTTAACAATAATCAGCTAATTCAGTTATTTGTTTGGGGGGTTTTGTTTGTTCATTTTTGTTTGGTTGGTTTTGTGTTTTTTTTTTTTTTTTTAATGAAAAAATTCTAATGGAAAGTATTATGTTATCCACTTACTGAATGCACTTTTACAGAACAAATTTAAAAAAAAAATACTGCTTCTATTTTAGGGTTAGTCTCCCTGTGATGTGGAGGGTGGGGAGGAGAAAAGTACTTTTCTGTTTGCAGGGAGGAACATTCTTCTATAGAAGTTACTAGCTTGGAAATGTGTGTTGCGGCATACAGTCTCTGAATCATCTGGCTGGTATTTGGCACTTTTGGTATCATCACATTGAGAAATTAAGTTCTGACAGGTTAATTGGGATCATTCTTGTTTCTGTGGCTTTATAGCTTCTTAAAGTCACATTGGAAAGTTGCCTTTTCATTGATAAAATAAAATTCTCTGTATGTTCAGAAATAGATTGTAGCATTACAAAGATACAAAGTTAAAAATGTTAGCTTAATATTCAGTAGTGGTCAAGAAGGAAACACAATGGTAGGATTTCCTGTTTTTTAGAAAGGAATTGAGAACAAAGTATATTTGATAGGATATATTTGCAAATATCAGTATGGAACTAATCATCCATGGTGTTCTTTTGTTTTGAATATTATTCAACTCTAGTCCCCAGCCTCAGAAAGGACACTGAAGTTTTCACAGAGTAGTAACATGAAGAAAAGCATAGTATAGCTTTCACAGCAAGGAGGAATAGTGCTTTTTGAGTGTGGGAGAGTGAGGACCAAAGGAAAGACTGAGGAATGAAGTAAAAGCATGAGTATAATGCAGAGCATGAATGTGGTCCAACTACTCACTGCCTTGTGTAATACAAGGAGGAATTTCTCAAGGTAACAAGTGGCAAGTTCAGAGTAAGCAGACTGTGTTTTCCCACATGCAAGTTGTGGAACTCTTTGTGACTTTATGTTGCTGAAGCTAAAAGCTTGCTTGAGGTTATTGTGGGAGTAGACAAATTACTGGGGAAAAATACATTGGAGTTGATAATTTGGAAGAAAAACATAGCCTGACATTTTTGTCTTGGGAAGCTTCTGAGATTATTTTTTTTTTATAATGGGGAGAATATTCTGTTGAAGTATCAGCATATACCTGATATTCTTAATATCGGATGCTCTTTTTTTTTTTTTTTTTTGCCACTATTCTGTTAATTTCCTTTCTCCAGTTCAGGACAGGTGTCTCTGAAGAGTAAAACTTATTGCTACTGCTGCAGGCAGAGTTCTGGGCTAGACCAAATCCTTTCTTTGTCACAGTGTGACTGTTCCTTTAACTCAGTTTTGATGCTATTTGTTCAAGTGTATTGAATACTGAAACTGCAGGAATGGTAATGTTGTTGAGGGCAAGGTACCACGGCATCTAGGAGACAGATGTAGTGGAAGAATTAGCTACTTTTTGGCATCCTAAATTGGTGACTGTTTTTATTTGTGTCTGTCTTCTTTCTAGGTATGACTGCCTATTAAGTTATGTCAGTCTTTGGACATTATACTGTTAAGACTCTACAGAAGCTGACTTGTCTGTTCATGAATGTCTGCAGTTAGACTGCAACTTCATGTCTGTTAAACCATGCTTCGAAAAAGAGGAGAAATCCCACTGTTCTCTTTGCTTGTCTCACTGTAGAAACCAAAATCCTACTAAATACTGTGTCTGTCTGCAGTTGTTACCAATATATTAGGGAGGAAAATGGGTGGTAGTGGTGGTGAGTGGTTTTACTGTTACTTCCAAGATGAAAGCTGCTGTATTCTAGTGAAAATTAACCTTGTATGTTGCCACCAAGTGCACTTCTATTCCTAAAATTGAGCATCTCTGCGAGATGGTTTGGTATGTGCATCAGTGTTGATAGTTTTGGCTAGAATGCTTTGGAGCTGTGCTATGACCCTGAACTTAGTTTCAAATTACGAAAAGTCACCAATACAGACTAGTTCTGCTATTCTGAGGAATTCTGGTAGTCTGAAAGGCATCACTTACATCTTGTCCCAACAGTAATATGTGTAAATTAGTTACTTCTAAGGGTCATTAGTAGTCTTTGTAGTTAACTAGAACACTATTTGTATGCTGCTTTGATTTCTTTCATAGGCTTTTTGTTAATCCCATTGTCTTGTTCTTGATTATTAACTAGCATTTAAATAAGATCACTTGTTAAAAATGAAATTTAAATAGCATAGCTCTTCCTGTTCTGAAATTAAGTATCATGTGAAGATGATGTCTCTTGCTGTGCTTACTTTTTGTTTCCTTCCATGTCCAGCCAATGAATCCTATTATGATTACAACTTGCCTGGAATAAAGTTTCTCTCCCAACATATCAAACTTTAAAGCAGAATGTTTAGCTATTAGAGTATTTTGGGGGAGTTGGTATGGTTCCTTTTGTCAAGTTCTTGAGATTTTTCTTCAATAAAAAACACTCTTGCTTTATTGTGCAGCTAGTATTCCTGTGTGGCCAGGTAAACCACACTTCTCACAGGTTTGCTGCAGTCTGGCGAGTTCTAATGGGTAATGAGATTGCCCTATCCAGGTAGCTTGTTGCTTCCCTCCCATTGTTGAGAGCACCGAATGTGGTTATCGGTTGGTTGGACAAGCTGGAGAGAAGGCAGCCTGGGACACAGTTAGGAGATTCCTCTTTTAGAAAATGACCTCTATGGTTTTTAGCTTTGTCATGTAAATAGATGAGTTGTGCTTTGAAGCTCATAAAAAACATGAGCTTGATAGACTACTTTTAAGGCTGGTAATTATTGCTGTGTGGTACAGGTCTTAAACCCTTTCTGAAGTAGAGTCTTGGGACTATATGTTCACATAAGAAACTGTATTAGTAATTAATTTATACTTTGTTTGGTAGAACAAGAACCTATTTCTCTTCAAACTATACTTACCTATTTTAGGAACTGTCAAGAAATGTTTGAACCAATCACGTTGAGGTATTGCATTGAAATACCTTAGACATGTGGAGTAGATGAAAAATTTACATCTGTGGGCAGAGAGGTAAAAGCTTAGATCCTGGTTGAAGGAAAGAAGGGTGGATTCAGAACAGAGGAGTTATTGAAGTAGCTAAGGAGTGGCCTTATTAACTCAAGTTAATCGAGGTTATGTGGTAAACAGATGCTGATTGATTGACAGTTGTTAATTGCATATGCAGCTGATTGCTGCAGTTCCATGTAGCATACATGCCTCTTAAGGCATCAGGCATCCTAAACTATATTAATGTCTCATAAAATACATCTCACTGGTTAACTTCCCATAAAATCACTAACTTCAAAAGGATTTAATGGAAATTCTGTAGTGCGGGATGAAATAATAAGTTAGAAGGATTATTAATTTTTTGTGCTAGATGACAAATACAAAGGATTATTGTCCAAAGTTATTTTAACCACTGTGTATTTGTGAAGGAGAGACAAACATTGGCATCTCATCTGGAATGTTTTATAAATTCAGTGTTTTAATTTAGCCAAATATGAAGTTGCTCACATGTGAGATTAACTTTACACTGGGATTGTGATGCTAGGAAAGTCTAACACCACTGGTTTTACTTAAGTGCTGTACTGTCATAGTGTATGTAGAATTGCAGCTTACAGTTTTCAGTCTGAGTCTTTGAGGGCATGAAGTACTGCATTTGTGTTTATTTTAGCACTGATGAAAGCCATGGAATATATTTGTCAGGTATATGGAAATCTACATGTTGTTGTCTCAAGCCTACCTCTCCCCTTCCCTTCCCCCTTCAATCTAAAACCATATAATCAAGACTTCATGTGTGCTCAATAAGATTAACCTTGGGAAGAGACTATAATTACATAATTATCCTGTCTCGATAACTAACAATCAAACTGGGAGGTTGGCAGTCATCTAGAACCTTGGCTCTTTCTCTAATCCTATTTTAAGATATTTAGATTAAAAGTTCAGTGTATTGGAAATATTGAGTTAATGAATGAAATACATAGGTTTGTAATTTGGTATGTTGATAATCCAGTAGACAATGTCTGAGAATTTGCACCTATAGAATAAAATCATGAAGTGGTATAGGTCTTGGTTTGCAAGACCACTTGAACATCTTCTGCCTCTATCAGTTTTAATTAATCTGATACCTTAATCAAGTATTTGGATGTCTGTGAAAACCAGTCCCTGGGTTTGGGTGGGTTTTTTGTGTGGTTTTTTTTTTGTGTTTGGTTTGGTGTTTTGTTTTTTCCTCATTTGCTGTGTCAGAGGAAACTGAAGTACTTATTGGTTAGGTAACATGCCTCATTTTCTTCTGAGCTCAGGCATGTGGACAGACTGTTTGAAAAGTTTCAGAGAGTCAAGCTTACTACTTCACTTTTCATTGCCCCATAGTTTTTTTACATAATTTGTTGTAATTGTAGAAACATGTTACTTACCATTGCTACATGTAGGAGCAGTGAAATGTTAATCATTCCCACTGCAAAGCTGCCTTTCAAAAATAAGGTGAAGTGGGTCAGCATCTGGCTGCTGGCAACAGTGCTATGGAATTTCATGCAGGTAATAAAGATTACCTTGTTTTACAAATAATTAATCTCCCCCCCCCAAAAAAAGCTTAGGGGACCCCTGATATTGGTCCTTAGTTTCTTTTTTTTATCCTCTTGTTTCTCCTAAATGACAAATATTGTCACAACTTTGATCTAGTTTCCTTTGTTTTTCCTATTTTTCCCCATTTATAACTAAGTCAGCTGCCCAGTTTAATCATGATTGTGTTTCAGAAGTCAAGATATTCTCAATCAACTGACTACTGAGGTGACAAATCTTGCTCTTTCGTGAATATCTTTATGCATGGGAGTGCCTTATAAGAAGGCAAATTGGTTAGTGCTTTCAGGGGCTGTGGCTGAGTTACCTTCAGATGCCAGCAGAAATGCTGTGTAAACAGCTGTAATAGCTGATGTGGGGGAGGTGGGTGTAATTATACCATGTAAATGGAATTATGTATTTCAGACACTATTGAAGTTGGTATTTGCCTTTTACTGTGCTTCAGTATAGCAAGTTAATCTGCAGCATTTCAAAATGCACAAAATTCTTCCCAGACTGAGATTTCTGCCAAATTCTTTATGCAAATGCATCAGACCTAGAAGTAGTGGGAAGTGTTCTCTTTCTTTTGGAAGAACTCTGCTTTTTGTACAGGTGTGTCTGGGGCAGTGTACCTCTTCATATGCTACCTGTGCTTGGTGTGCTTTCAACATCAATATGATGACATGTGCAACCTAAACCCAGGATGCTTTTTTTTTCCTTTTTACCTTTATTCTTGGTGATCTATGTTAGTAGAAGCTTCATTTTCTGTTTGGTTAGTGTGTTAAACAGCCAATTTCTGTGTAAGATCAAACATGTTTGTGGCTTAGAAAGGCAAGTCAATGTGCTTTAATGGTGATTGCTCTCTACCTTTTAACTTTTTGGTTACCAGCTGGTTGGTCTTAAGTGGAAGCATAGCACAAATTACTTGTCTGATTTCAACTTGTCTTCCTTGAAGAATATGTTTTTGTAGTCAAGAGGAGTATAAGTAGTAAACTTAGGCTTTTGGGGAGCTGTAGAGACTGTTTTATTTAGAAAAGGAAGGAATGTCTCACTGCACTTTTCACCTGAGCTCTCAGTGTAGCATCTTGTACTCCTGTCAAAACAGAATGCTGATGAGTTGTACAGCTTTGTGTTGTGTGGATTATTGCTTAGTAAAAAAAGAATAGTTTAACTTTTTTAAACACTAAAAAACGTAAACCCTTCATATTATGATTTCAGTGTAATTGAGTTATTAAGGTAAGAGTTTGGCAATGGCAAGCATGATTTTATGCATGGAAATAGCTGTGAAATTTGCCTGTATACAAGAATCTGGTTTAACCTAAATGCTAATATAGTGCATTATCAAATGCAGAGTTAAGTCTAAGGTTAATAGCTGTCTAATTGTTATTTGTCATAATATGGACTTGTTTTGTTCTCTATCTAAAGGTTACGGTGGTGTTGTAAAACTGCAGTGTTGCTGTACATTTTTACTATTTTCAGAATCTAGAATTAATTATTTTTTCTTTTTTTTTTTGAATAGTCAAGAATCCCTCCAGTGAAGAACTGCAAAAAATAGAAGTAAGTAAAACGACTTAATACTGAGATTTTAGTCTGTGAAGTGATTTGTATAAAACCAATATAGATCTGTTCAGAAGGACGCAGTTTCAGAATGTTTTGCATGAGATGGACATACTACTTGCAACTTTAATATTTTAACTTTTCATCTTGGGCAATGTAACAAGGATTACAAGATTTGGCAGTTGCATCCTGGTTGCTTTATATACTAAGAAAACATTACATAATTTGTGTTGTAGAGCTCTGAGGAAAAATTATGGTGTTGTAAGTTTTGAGACTAAATTTATCAGTGTCTCTCACTGTTACCATTTGGCTTCTCAACCTTGAAAGGACAATTGGCAAGAGATGATTGACTTGAATCTCCCAAGATCTTATTTTGTGCCATGGAAGAGCAAGGGTTAGCCTCCTTCAGAAAATGGATTTTAAAAGTCTTTTGACTTTGATTCTATTATGTTACTTTTTCCTATATTCTGTAACCATTTTTGAGATGTCACAATTAAAGGTATCTGTATTCTTAGTTCTGCAGCATGTGTTCTAGAGGTTCTCTTCTGTCTTGGACAGTTAACTCAATGATCTGCTCTTAGGCATATGTAAGCAAATAGAACAAGATAATCATGTGGAGGTTTTGTGTGTGGTGACTTTTTGCTAGGACTGAACTCTTCAAAAGTTAGTAATTTTACATTTAAAGTAGGTAACCTTGTCTAGTTTCTTGCATAGAAAATGTTTATGACTCTCTTGAACAAATAGAATTTTGTGGGGTAAATTCTGATAATTCTTTCAGAATTACATGAGTAATGAGTAAATGCACTCAGCTTGACAGCTTGAGAACTGGTTTTGTATGTTACTTTCTTCTGTGCTTTGTGTGCTATTCCGTAGTAATACTACTCCAAGCCCGACTGTTCTTTAGCTATGAAGCTTATACTGTTCAGTTCCTTCCTTTGTGGTCTGACCGTTAATTTAGAAAAAAATAATATGATCACAAAAATGTTTCACATATCTGTCTCATTGAAGCTATTAGTGAAGTCATGAATGTACATACTGGCAAATAAATGGAACTTGGAGTGCTGCTGTTCGTGTGTACGTGTGGTAGAGGACTGATTATTTTCCTCTTCTGCCATGCCCAGTATTTTCCACACAGGAAATGAGTTAATAAGGTTGATTTAGTTTCTTGGGGAGTACCAACTATATCAATTTAATCTCAGTTATGGTTTTGTAGGAGCAGAATAGGGAGAGGTGATGCCGGTATTTGTTGATATTATCTATGGGAATTTGTTAAATGTTTGATTAATGAAAGTATTATTCTCTTTTTAGTAGACACTTTCTTGCAGAAAAAATGAGCATTCAAATTTTTAAACTGTCAGACAGTGCTGGTACATCAGGGAATTAAAATATATTTAGGGTGTGGTTTTTTCAATTTACGTATAATCAGCAAATGCACAAACAGGAAAATAACTTTCCTTGCATATTTTCTGCATAAAGGCTTTAGTCTTATCTCAGCCATTTAACTCTGCCCCAGGAGGCAGAGCCAAAAAAAAACCAAACCGACCAAACACAAAAAATTGCTCAGTATCTTGATAAGTTTAGCTCCCCCCTAAGAATGAATATGAGATGTCATAGTTGGTTTTGGGAGTCAGGCTTTTTTACCCTAGTGGCAGATATAAGAAGTATTAGCAAGATTGTATACTCTGCAACTTTCTTGGAGTGGTTTTTTTTGTTTGTTTTGTTGTTTTTTTTCTTTTCCAGCTAAGTTGCTATAGTTTGAAGGTAGGCAGCAAAAATCTTACTTGGCAATGAATTTTATGTGGGAATATGACCAGATAATACTTCTAATGTGGCTTGTATGAAATACCACTGCACATTTATTAAGAATAAAACTTTTATATTTATGTAGTAGCTATCAAAAAATCCCATAGCAAAACAAACCACCAAACTTCTTTGCGGTTGTTGCACTGTACTATCAGTAGCAAATAGCCTTTTGAGCTCTTGGTTTTAACCGACAGATCCATCAGAGTCCAGGCTGCAATGTAGTTTTCAGTTAAGATCTTGGGGGAAAAAAAAAAAATCAATATTGTGAATACTTTGATTCAAAATCTAATGCTTGTGTTATTGTTGTTTGAAATGCTACAGCTTTCCACCTGTATGAGTAAAACCATTTTTTTCCTCAGCTTAGGTTATATAAAGATTTTTGGGGTAAATGGAAGAAAATGCATCTCTACTAATGTTTGTTTTAACATTAATGTATTTTTCTTATTCTAGGAAGATGAAATAAGTCTCATGATGAACAGCTTATATGCACTTCATGATAAATTGGCACAAGTAGCAGGTAATACTTTAAAAATATTGTGACTAAGAGCGTTATGGCAACAGCTACAAAGAAATCTATGCTCAGTGATTTGCAACAACTGGTATATGCTAGGGCCCTAATAACCATTTAGAGTTCTGTTTTAGGAAACTAGAAATGCCATCTCTAGTTCACTTACACTGCCTTTTTCACTGGTGTAGCATCTTTTGTTTTGTTAGTTAACAGGGTAAGATGTTGAATTTTGTGATCCTGTGTGGTTTTTCTATCTAATGTCTTAATTTATTAAATTAATAATTAATTTTATTTCATTAAAGGGTTTAAATATGCTGTATGTGGAAAGGAATATGTATTTCTTTTAAAGGTAGTTATTTCACTACAGTGGAGAAATGTCTGAAAAATCCAAAATATTTTGCAACAATCAGAGCATACTAATACAATGAACAGCAGTCGTTGAACAAGATTGCCTTGTTAGACAAAATAGTCCAACTTCATACTAACTATATAGTAATGAAAAGTGCCGTATATAGGAATGAATCAGAGATGGTGATTAGGATTAGTAATAATCATTCAATATTCAAAGTAAAGAATGCAGTGTTGTTGCCTAGAGTCATAATTAACACAACCTTAAACTACATGGATACGTACACATTGCAGTCGGGGAAATGGTCGAGTTAAGACTGTTTATAACTTCAGCATCTGGTGAGCGTGAGTTGCAGCAGAATCTATTTCATGGCAAGCCATTTATTTATTGTCTTTGTTTATTTAATCTGTAGTGCATTTAGGAAGCAGTCGCTCATTTTTGGGTGGTTTATTTTGTTTTTTAAGCCTTACCATTCTTTGTGCCAGCTATTTGTTTTGCAACAGCAGGTTTCATTAAGAAGGCTTTTCCACTATTACCAGGTGCTACAGACATTTCTCCAACATTAAAAGACATGGAAGCAGCTCTGTGTCAGATATGAGGCTGGCAGTTTAGTATGTCGGGGCTATATAGGAAATCTGTCAGAAATTTGAGCAGCTCTGTAGTAGCTTGAAATCGCAAGAGTAATCTTTCTCCAGAAGCTTTTTGTTTCCAGAACACTTATAGTATCTGTAGTGAATAAAAGAGATGGTTGGACAAAACCCACATTTTTTTTTATGGTTATATTATTATGGAACCCAAAGTAGTAAAAGAATTTAAAAAAATTCTTTCAGAAGATTTTAACCTGAATGCATGCAAAATAATAGTTTCTTTAGCCTTCATTTTATTGCTTTCTAACTGTGAATGCCTTGTGGTGTTGCTCTTTCACAGGTCAGTTACATCTTGATAGATTTTTATCTGTTTCATACTTACTAGATGGATGTAGCTAATTTTGTGCTATAAATCTTTGGGATTAATTTTTTTTTCATGTGGTGTGGCCAACCTGTGATGTGTAGGAATGGCTTACAAGACTCACAGCTGCGTGCAGTAGAGTGCTGACTTGTGTGAAGGGGGAGTAATGGGTTATGCTACTTCTCCCCTGAAAAGAAAGTGTTAGAGCTCGATGTTCTCTGTGTTATCTGGCCCTCTGGTGGCCATACAGTAAACAATGTACTTGTCTGGGTAAAAGGGTTTGGCACTTCACTTCTACATCTGTGAAGGAAAGTCAGTTTTCTTCATTAGCTGGGGCTTACTTATGTGCATGTGCACTTACAAAAATGGTTACCTGTCTGCCTTCCAAGAGGAATTTGTATGCTTCAAGATGACTGCTTTCTTCCCCTGGTCTCAGAGGTGCATTAATCTCTAAGTCTATTCCTGGCCAAGAGAACCGTCAGTACTTATTTCCAAAAAATATAGCTATACTTTCTGGTTAGCTGATCCCTAAACTGAAACTGTATTGAGACTATCTGGTTGTTCAGCAGAGTATCTTTCATATGGTCTGAAGAATGACCTAATTCATCTGTACTTAGACAGAAGTTACCTCAGTGCCAAGTTTCTTAAGGTATGAGAGGAAGAAGTCTGCCATCCATTTTTGGATAGCATATTAATGTAGACCTGGCACAATATCTGGAAGCTGTTTAAAAGCCCTTGAAGAGAGAAAGCGGCTAGAGAGATGGAGGATTTAAAGGTGAGGATCTTGTACACAGTGCACCACTGAAGGAGAGAGAAGAAAATGAATGTAGTTTTATTAAAAGTGTTGCTTTTCATTTATTTCTGTCACATACTTGGGAAAGTTTTTCTCATTTCATACTTGGCTATGAATCATTTGCTCATGTTATAACTATTAATATTTAAAAGGCAGGCTGGAAACTTGTAGTAGTAGTCTGTTCTGCTAAGCTTTATTCAACATCTTGAGTACCATGAAGGTGGTCACTTCAGAATTTGGTTACTAGCCCTCTTTGTTTTACTGTGACATAAATAAACCAAATCACTGTATCAGCAAGAAACAGCCAGCATGGTATCATGCTGGTAACAGCCCATGGGTATGACACTAGTTTCTTGTACATGAAGAATTTTTATTTAGCTAGGTGTTTCTTTTGCTTAGCATTCTCCACAGAGTGATGATCTCTCAGATTTGAACTGTTTCCTTGTAGGCTAATGGACAGCACAGGTCCTTAAGAGGCAGGGGTGAATTAGACTTCCATATGTAATGTTTAGTGATAAATCCATGACTGGAAGAAAATCTGGCAAAATGCTAGATGCTATTTAATGTTAATTTTGAGTGTCAGTTACTACATCTGATTGCCATCATAGGGTTGCTATTCTATCACTCTCAGTCTTTAGTTCTTCAGGTAATTGATACTGTGCTGTTTCCAGCTAGTGACTTAGAGTTTGTTATTGAGCAAGTTCTGTTTTTCTGTAGTGTTACTAAACTGTTGAATTTGCCTTTGGGAGATCGGGCATTCTTACTTGCTCTCAACACTTTTCTGCTCCTGCTTTTCTTCAGCTACCCACTTTAGTGTCCTGCTGCAAGTAGCCTGTAAGCATAAAACTTGCTAAACAAATGGTTTATACACTACTTGCTTTTTGTAATGGTTGACTGTATCACATCAAGGTATTAGCTAGAGGTCTGTGCTAAATCCATGCATTCCTTAAACTATTAGATTTCCACAGGGGTTTGGTTCAGGTACTTTATGAGAATGATTTACATTGTAGAGCAAATATTTTAAATTTCTGACTGTTTATGTTAACTGTATATACTGCAGCTCATCAGCTAAGCTAAATGCCCAATGCCCAAACGCAAGTCAGTTTCAAATACTGTAGCCTGCACAGAAAAGCAGTTCTGACTCACTTTATTCAAAGCAATTTTGAGAACAGACTTAAAGCTTCAGTTCTAAAGAAACATTTAGTATTTCTAGGAGAGGAGCTCAACTTCTTATGTGGCTTGTCCAAGTACACTAAGCTAAAAAGTAATTTTGTGATCCTTGATGGGAAGTGTTTCTTCTCACCTCCCTACAGAGTCAAGCAGAATGGTTCTCTGATTGCACTTCAGATTGAACTTACCTGTGCTGAAGACAAATTTAAGCACAAAGAATTGTGTTTTGTGTAAGCTCACAATAGATGTTTTAACGGAGAGACAGTTTTTACAAACAGTTTAGATGTATCTTGCAGCAGACCTTTGAAGTGTTTGGGTTATGTGGTTTGGTGAGGTTTTTGGTTGTGTTTTTTTTGTGGGTTTGTGTTTTTTGGTTTTGGGGTTGTTTTTTTTTTTGCCTCTGCTTCAGTTTTATTCCTGGATATAGGGCCTCAAGTGGAACAGTTGGGAAACATTTTTGGCTCAGACTGTGGAAAGTGGGTTTCCAAGCCAAGTGGTTAATGATTGCGCCAAAGTTATTCAAAGTAAGCCTTCATTTGCAGAATTATTAGCTAAAGCGGTGACTGAAATGGCATATAGGAATATCCTGCTGTTTGCAGTGAAACAGACGGCTGTCTGACTTGTGAATTGCCTAACTTTCTGCAGGCTTTCAAATTCATGAGTGTCTCAGAAGAAAGCTGTTAAATGTATCTCGGCAATAGATGGGTTGGACTGAGAAACTGCATCTCCAACAGCTTTTTGTACAGGGCTGAAACTCGTAACTCTGATTTGCTTGTTTCAAGAGTGGCAGGCAAGATTAAAGTAACTTTTATTCGCCCCGCCCTCCAGCATTGCGTGAGGGTAATTTGAACTGATGGACATTAGACATTGTCAGAGCCTAGACAGGGGACATTTTTAAATGTTAAACTTGTTCAGAGGGAATATAGTTTGAAAAAATTTCAGAAGCAGAACTGTGACAAAGCTGTCTCCTGGTTTATGAAGATGAGACTAGAAGCTGTGAAGTCAGTGTATTGGCTACGTACTGCATAAATATAATTCCTGGAAGAAGACAAATAAGATTAGAATGTAAAATTCCTAAAGTAATCCAGTACTCCTCCATCTAAGGGAGCTTTGGTCCTTTTGTAAGACATGTAAGACAGACTGTGTTCTTATAAGATTCAGGATTCATTTTGGATTTTGAAAATTGCTTTTAAGAATTTATTTTTCAGCATCTGCTACCTTGCTTGTGTGTTTTGTTTGTATTCCTGTGTATTAGAATCACCCTTTCTGTTATTTCTTACATATTTCATAAATGGGCTTTCCTGCTTATCTAGGTAATTAAAAAAAAACCTAAACCAAAATAAACAAACAAAAAACAGCCAAAAAAGAGAAAAAACCCAAAATGAAACCACTACCACCATTCCCCCCAGAAAACACCCCCAAACCAAACAAATTAAAATAAAATAAAAAACAAAACCCCAAAACCAAAAAGCACACACACAAAAAAAACCTCATAAAAAACAGCCAAACAAAAAACCCAACTCAAACTGTCTCCTGAGCCAGAAGTCTCTCATCCCTTTGTTATCCCAAGCTGTTTTGTTTAGTCAAATTGACTGACATGCTTTTTTTGTTTTAGACTTCAGGTCTTACTGAACAACAACAAAAAGCTTTAATGGATGAATACCTATCAGGCCTGCTCATATCATACAACTTAATACCTAATAAAGATCATGCATGTGACTTCTACAGAGATACAGTTTGGTTTTGTTGTATATATTCCATCAGTAAACAATGTTTACACCAGAGTCTAGTTTTCCCAAGTCTGCTAATCTTGAAACATGAAATCGGTGATGATTACACATAGAAATTTAGAGGTTGTAGCATTTATGCTGCACAAAAAAAGTCTGCCTAAACTACATGCAAGAATGGCCCGTAACTCCCAATTCTGGTGCTGACCTCTAAATTCAGAGTGGTTTTTGGCAAAGGTGGCATCAGTTTTCACTAGTGATCTGTCATTTTGCCATTGTAGTAGACTTGGGCACTTTGGAAGTTTAAGATGTGTGTTAATTAGCAAGTGAAGCAACTTTTAAAGTAGTGTCTTTTCTGCTCAGTGTTTAATTTGTGTGCACAAACAGGCTCAGTTCCAGCAGCAGTTCTAGGCCTGATAGCCTATGAGCTGTCTTAAAAACATTGGTCCTATTTCTTTATAACCAATAATAAGAGAATAGTATCTGTGTTATGCTCATGTGCTTGCAAGGCCAAATGCACTTAAATCTGTTAAAAGGTACTGAACAAGACTTTGCTTTGGCAGTCTGAGCAGGACTTCTGCTTTATAGAAACATTTACTTCTTTCAAATTTCCTACTGTGAAGGAGAGACGTGAAGATGCTTCTCCATAACTTGCTAGTGTTTTCTCATTTTTCCTCCCGTGGCCTCAAATGTTCTCATTTGTGTAGGGAATTAATACTTAAAGTTGTTTCATTTAAAGGGTATTTTAGTGTGTAGTAATGCCAACTTTTAAATGCTTTGTAAGAGTATAAGCAGAAGTTTATATTTTGCATATGCATGAATATCTTAAACCTTCCTATTCTTACTGTGGCTTTTGGGCACAGTACAGCTTGGCATAGCTTCAGGAAGGTGAGGCAGAAGTAACCCTGAGCCAGTGAAAGAGTGGATTTGTTGTTTCCTCTTGCTGTTTTGGCACAGTAAAATCATAGTCATAGGTGCTAAGGTGGTGGTGGTTGTGTTTGGTTGGTTGGGTTTTTTCTTGGTGGTGTGGTGGTTTTTTGGGGGGGGGAGGGGTGTGTGTGTTTTTTTTTCTATTAAAATCAGTAAAATAAGTTTTTTGCCACTTGCTGATAGTTCTTTGGAAATGATAGCATAGTGATAAAGTGTTGTGATGCCTTTTCCTTTTCTATGTCACTTTGTTAGTGCAATGTTACATATTTTTTTGCATGACTTGGATACTCTTTAGCAAAGAAAATCAGGAAGATGATGGCATGTGGCTGTGAAGATTGACTGTGCATGTAATACCTTGTTTTCCGAGTACTTTTCCATACTTGCCAAAAGAATTAGGAGACTGGTAAAACAACCAGTTTCAGGCCATACTGGGATTTTTGTGCATGTTCATGAAGGTGATGAGTTATCACAATAACTTGGACCGATATAAAATCTAGCAATTTTGTAGTGTTTCAAATACCATTATGGGTATGTTGCAACTGGAACTAACTTGGTCTGTGTGAAATATTTCTATTTACTCTGAAACATATATTATTATTTGGAAGAAGTTGAGTGAGGGTACAGCAACTGTGTTAAGGTTGCATAAACAGGTAATGTCCTTTCGATAGTTTCTCATGCTCCCTTTCATTCTACTTTCAGTCTAGCTGATGAAATATGCTTTGAGCAGTATATGAAGCTGTACTGATGTGATTTGTACATATTATTAGCTGTAATCTTCAGATTTTTTTTAAACTTTATTTGAAGGAGAAATTTGTGCAGAGATTTTTTCCATATTTTTGGTGGATCTTGTGAGAATTGAGCTACTGCTGCTTGTTAGATTCTGTTAACCATAAGCTTGTGTTTAGAAGATTTTGTTTTATATAATGCAGTAATAAGTAAATGAAAATAAACAACTTTAATTTTACCAGGGGAACATGAATGTGGCAGCTCTATTCAAAGAAATCTTACCGTCCAAGAGGCAGCTGCATATTTGAAAGTAAGCAAACGAGGTATTTTTTTATTGGTTATTTATAAGATTTGTATAAATTACAGTTTGTAATGCCTGGTTTCATATCTAGCATATTGACTAAAAAATCAACTTTGTATTGAATGTTTGGAAATGTTTAGATGTCTTTAACACATATTACTTATGACTTTTCTTTGGGCATGTAGCAGGGCTTTGGGGGAGATGGAAGTTGAAATGAACTGGCTTAATTGCTGTGGAAGTGTAGGTAGTAGTTCTTCAATGGCATGCCAGTTTAGGTAAAACATCAGGGCAGAATTTGAATTGGAGATAGTTCACCAATACAAAAATAATAAATTCAAATCTCTAGAACCTTATACAGAAATCAATATACTATGTTTTGAGACTTAGTAGAAAAGGATACTGTCTTTCTTATTTTAGGAGGAGAGGTTGATATGTGGATCTGTGCAGTGGGCCTGACAGACAGCAGCTGTATGGAGATGACATTCATTGATGCTTTAAATAGAAATGGTCACAAAAAGCCTTTTTGTTCATTTGATAGGTGTGCAGTATTAAGAAATCCCACTCTCTGCTGTCATTCTCCCATGCTTCACTCTCCAAATAAAAGATGACTCTTGCCTTGTCTTGACAGCTGTAGGGTTTATTTTAACCCATGCTGATGTACCTTCAGTGGAAAACTGCTTGAAGCTTTCAAAAGGCTGAGAGTGTAAAATTTTTTGATTGGATGGGGGTGGGGGGCGTTAAGCTGATGTGACTTAAAATTTCTATACATTTGCACATGATGGCAAAAAGGGACAATGTTAAGAACATCCTGAAGAAGCTGTTAACACTAGTTTATGGTATGGCAGTATTCTATAGCTGTTAAAACCAGTGCATTGTGGGAATACATTGGAAAAACACTTCATGCTAGATAACTGACAGTCTTACCTATCTATTGTACTGAAAGAATGACATTTGTTATCATAACTGGTTTAGCTTTGATAAACTCGAATATTATATGAAAATTTGTCACTTTGTAAAAAGTCTCATTTAACCCTACAGTTTTTCGTTTTGGGAGTATAAATATAACTCATTTGTAGAATGTCAGTGTTCAGTGATAAAACTAATATTTTACACTCAAAGTGAAACTAAAACAGTTACTGCTTTGTCTTGACTGGCCTAGAATTAACAGATAAGCACTTGGGTTCAAAGGAAAGATGGAGACAAAACCTTCCTTTTTTATCTTTTTTTCTTCTGTAAAGAGCATGCAAGGTGAACTGTGGAGACAGCCTTAGCTCAGATGGCAAGGCATGTTCTCCTATGACAGCTGATACCAACTAATTAAAAATCGATTTTTGTTTAGTAATACCAGTTCTCAAACTACAACTACCAAACTATGTGCAAATTATTGGTTAAAGTTGATTTCCCTCCAGCTTCTTTTTTTTTAAAACCCCAAACAACTTTTATAGGTCCCATTTTCAGCCCAGTTTGTCTAGTTTTAAGTTTTAATCTTGAAGTAAATTTTTAATGAGCACCACCTAGTGGCTGAAGAATTATTTCTTGCTGTAGGTTAGAATTGTTAATAAAAGCTTGAATGTGTTTGACTTTTCTAACAGCCTTTAATTTAAGGAGTGCTAGTAGGTGATAGCTGCTAATAGCACATAGAGATTCTCTTTGTGAACTAAGTGAACGCTTATACAAAATCTGAAGAACAAAACATGGCTACTAATCTGTGTAGCATCTGAATTTTATTGTGGCATAACTTTCTGGTTATTTACAAAATTACTCATTCTTTTGACAGAATTTAGATCCAGAATATGAAAGCGTACTTAACACAGCATTACAATGGATCTTGAATAGTGGGGAAGATGTTGGCATAAAGTAAGTGGTCTTTATTTCTTAAATTCTTCTAACAGAATGTATCCTTTTTTATAATACTGTGTGTTTTTGAATAGGTGTCTCACCAATGATCCTAATGAGATGGATGTCACTAATGTGACAGATGTGAAGTACCTGGAATCCACTAGTCCAAAGATGTCTTTCAGGTGTCGTTTTCGCCGTGCGTTTTTTAACGTAACTCACAGATTATCAATATTGCTTTTGGGTAAGTTAATTTAAAAAAACCCCTTTTTTTATATAACTTGCATTTATGTAAGCACACAGGGAAAAGTAAACAGCATGTTTAGAGAAAGCTGTTATTCAACCATAAAACTATTAGTATCTTGATTACAATGTGGTTTGCTTTGCACTTCTTTTGCACCACAGTATTTTTACCTTGGTTGCTATCATCTGCTGCTGTAGGCAGCTGAACGCATTCGTTCTTTGGGAACTGATTTTTCCCTGATAAGGGGATATCTTGTGGCCTTCAAAATTCCAGG
Source organism: Megaceryle torquata (assembly GCA_024611175.1). Classification (NCBI taxonomy): domain Eukaryota; kingdom Metazoa; phylum Chordata; class Aves; order Coraciiformes; family Cerylidae; genus Megaceryle; species Megaceryle torquata. Next base: position 18,544 of record JANIJG010023109.1, read on the forward strand.
TTGAACTGATCTGAAAAAGAAAAATGCTTGAAAAAGACACGATAACCTTAATTTTGAGGATATTTCACTGTTGTTCCAGGAACTTTGGAAACATAACAGAAAATATTATTTTCCTTGTCTTGGGAAAAGTTGGATACCTAATGTGGTTGTCACCAAAAATTCTTAGCTCTAGGACTATGTTGTTGTCCTGGGTTTGTTTCAGATAGGGCTCATTTCCACAAGAAGCTGTGAGGTGTGACAGCTGGGATAGCAAAACCAAACCAGCCAATGGGAAGCTCAATAGCATGCTGATGCTGTGCCCCTTATGGAATGGGAGGGCTGGCTGAAGGGAGAGGTGCTGATTTGGGCAAGCTGCTGTGGGGAGCAGGGAGAGGTGTCTGTGACCAGTCGCATTGTGCATCATACTGACATCACTCATTCTGTATGTTATTTCATTGGTATCATTGTTACTACTGTTGTTTCTTCTCTCTTTATGTTGTTATATTAAACTGTTCTTATCTCAACCCATGGGGTTTTACCTTTTTCTCCCAGTTCTCTTTCTCATCCCACCGGAGGTGGGGAAGAAATGAGAGAGAAGCTGCATGGTATTTAGTTGCTGGCTGGGGTTAAACCAGGACAGTTGTAAAAATGTGTCTAATCCTTCAGCAAGACTAATTCACTTAGTCTTTGAGAGTTCTCTAGTTAGGTTTCAAATTCTTTCAGGTTTATTTCTTAACCATGCTGACTACTATGCAGCATAAAAATACAGTACAAAGGAGTGCAGACACTTCACTCCTTGCCATGTAGCTGGTTAGAAATACTGAAGATGCAGAGTTCATCTCATGCACCTGTTGTATATTTAATTAGTTGTTTACCCCAGTATCTTAATCTCATGCTTATGAGCAGAAGACTTGAGATCTTCACTAGCCTCTTTACAAACCGAAAGGCAAACTGTCTCAGATTGCAGTCCTTCTGATAAGAGTTGATATGAGGGTTGAACTGGGATGCAGAGATGAAACTCTGTATCGAAGTGAACCACTGGTGTCATCAGTCATGCTGAGAACTGCTCCATGTCTCAACTATCTAATCTGTAATTAAAGTTAATATGAAGCACCTCTTAAAAAATAAAATACTATAGAAATATTAGATCTATTGTAATTAACACCCCTTTTGGCCTAAAATGGTTTTTCTCATTCTCTTTGATGTATTAAACATTGCCTTCTGATCATTGGTATACAAAGCAAACTATGCAACTGTAATTTGTATATGTGTGCCTTTGCTGTTTTGTTGGTGGTGGTTTGTTTTATTTTTATTTTTGCTAATGGTTCACAGGTGTAGTGGTGCCTTCAGCCTGAATAGCAGGAGGAATAAGATTTCTATTTTCATCTTAGGCCTTCCTAAGTAGATTGTCCTTTGTGGGAATAATCCTTAAAGTAATAGAAAAAGAGCATGCAGTACTTTGGTGTAAAAAATGAAATAAATCTGTAGCCGAACCGAACCAGTCCAAGTTAATTAGTTTTGACTGGCATATATCAAGCATGTGACTTGTCTATGAATTAGTGAATGTTGTGCACTTTTAAATATTAACACTTGCTGAATGTGACTCTTTGATACGACTTGTTTTACTGGTTTTCTTCACAAATGAGTACAGTTTCAAACCACAGCTCATGGTATACCAGGCTACTGTTAAAAAAAAGAAGTTTTTCTAAAGGTAACTGCTCCTCAGAGTTCAAGAGTTCATGTTGCTGTGTTTATACTCACTGTCAATATTTTATGTTTTATTGTGTATTTCACTAGCTTTGAAGTTTTAAGTACTTCAAAATGTTAGCTAGCTCAGCTGACTTCTGAAGTATGTGCTGTAAGCTTTGTTAAATAACTGATGTTCTAATCCTGTTTAAAGAGTGTTATACATCTTAATGCAGGTATAGCAATGGTTTGGGGAGTCTTGCACTACATGAAGTACCGTTGGGCAAAAGAGGAAGAAGAAACAAGGCAGATGTATGATATGGTGGTAAAAATCATAGGTAGGCCTTCGTGAATCACATCTGCTGTATCTGTCAACTCTGTATAAGCTTTCCAAGTACTGGCATTAATTAAGTTATGTTTTCTGCCTTTTTAGGTGTTGTCATGCTGCTAGTTCTTGGTCAAATATGTGGTTCATGTATTTGTTTTTTTTTTTTTTTTTTAATAAAAACAACTATCCTTTATACCAGAAAGCCTTGATTAGGTTTGAAGATTGTAATTTTTGAATTACTTCAACATGGCTTTAATAAAATTCCCATTACCTTGATGGTATTTTATCTTTCTACTGAAAAAAAACTATAAATGTGATGCTTGTTGACTAGAAGTATGGTGATGTTGCTTTCTGTATCTATTTTTTTCAGCTATCTTTGGCTAAAATATCCACTCTTAAAATGTGTGCTAGCTCTCAATTCTATCATTAATGGCTTTTTGTAGAAAAAGCAGCTTTTTAATTAGTCATTTTGAGCAGAAATTGTTACTAAAATAGAATGCATAATTGAGTTCTGAACTTCTGCCTTTCTCTTTGAAACCACTATGTTTCCAGTAGTTTGTAGTTTTTTTAAGCTCTGTTTTGGGCTGCATTTTTACTGGACTTGCCTTGTTACTTTCACTTATGGCAATCATACTAAGTACAGAGATGGTAGACAAATTTGAGCTGGTTTTCTGTTTTCACAGTTTTCCTGCCCTTTTTGTTTGTAAATCAGTTTTGTTGGAGTAAAGGGAAAGCACTTTATTGTCAAAGATGACTTTTAACTGTGCTAACGGTTAAAAGTATCAATAAAGAGTAACTGCAAGAACTCCTCCTTTATTTCACAGTTATTTGGGGTACTACTGCATGTAGTTAGTTTTCTTGATTTGCCTTCAGCATGGTTAGGAAAATTGCTTGAAAATGCCTAATACTGAAAATGGGAGGGATCTTCAGAGTAGCTGCTCATTGTCAGAATGGATTTTTTTGTTTGTTTGAACTGCGTAGTTACCAGTTTTTCTTATGATGTCCTCAGATGTTCTAAGGAGTCACAGTGAGGCATGTTCTGAAAATAAAGACTTGCAGCCTTACATGCCTATTTTACATGTGCGTGATTCTCTAATACCACCTCAGGACAGGTATGTTCTGATTGCACTTCATTGATGCACTTCATTTCCTTGCATGGAAGTAAAAATAAATGGGTCAATTAACTAAGTTTAATTTCAGTAGAATGTATAGTGTAATATTTTTGAGATTCTTATTGACACAAGAAGTTGGGGGGAACTCAACAGATTTCTCTTGCATGCTGGATGTCAGCTGTGCAGGCTGTTAGAATGCTAACTTTGTAATTCTTGCTTCAATTTTTAAGGAGGAAAATGAAAAAAGTCTGGAATAGAGCAGTTGACTTTCTTGCGTCAAATGAGTCAAGAGTTCGCACAGAGACAAGAAGAATAGGTGGCTCTGAGTTTCTCGTTTGGAAATGGATGCAACCTTCTGCAGCATGCGACAAAATTCTAGTAATACCATCAAAAGTGTGGCAAGGCCAAGGTACTGAAGTTTAGTTGTATTTTGCAAATATAATTGTTTTAAGTTCTACATCTAATTTGTAATTGGTATTTTGTAGTGTGACATGAAAGGCTTGTTTTCTTTCACACCTTTAAGTATTGTTAGGAACTGTTGGTGCTATTTCTCTATTGTTGTTCAACAGACTTTTTTTTTTATTCAGTGTCTGATTTTTTTCAAGCAAAATGAGCTTTTCTGTTACAGGTACTGCAGAAATACAGCAGAGGGCATGTAGGCAATATCAGCTGCTTGTTCCTTTTCGTGAATTTTTTAAAAAATCAACTCTGGTCAAATTCTGACATGCCTTAGTGGAAGTAATGTAATTGGTTCTATCTGACAGCAGGTAAATTGGAGCTTGTGGTCTTGAGTTAATTTGTTATCAGTCGGGTACCTAAAGATGGGGTTTGGAGGAAGATATGTTTGTTTATTTTGAAAGAGAAACTGCTGGGACAAGACTCCACAATCGGCAGAATGTGGATTTTGAACATGTCCTAGTAGTGCTTCCTCTCTGTCATAAAGATTTTTCTACACTGCATTTGCATTTAAAGTTCTGTTGATGCAGCGGTAAAGCATTTACTTTAATAGAGCAGGCTGTTGTTGTACATGGATTTTGTAGTGGTCTGTCACTTTTAAGCTTTATCTTGTAGCCAAGTAGCAAGAATCCAGTGGGTTTGCAGTCTGTCTGCAGTGGTCGTCTTTTCCTTTCTGCCTTTCTTCATGTTAAACTTCAGGCTTGGGGGTGGTTTTGTGTATTGGTCAGTTAAAAATCGAAGCTATGAGACTGGAGTTCTGGGTTATAGTAAAAAAGAATTTTTATCAACATCTGAGTGTGAAGGTAAATGTTTTGATTGAAGTTTTATTTGTTGATTAAGTATTATGACTCCTTAAGAGTCTGTCTTGCCTTGTGTTCTTCTGTAAAGCTGTACTGTCTCTCCAGTGGAACTGAAATAAATGCTGTGCAGAATCCAAGTTTATAAACTCATTGGATTATATTGATAGGGAGGGAGGAAGGAATGATTGCTTCTCCAGTTTTAGATCAGATGTTATCAAGGCTGTATCTTGCATTACTTCTATGACATTGAACTAGATGCTGAAAAAAGCCTAGTTAAAAAACAGACTTTCTGCCATTCATAGTCTCACACAAAAATTCTCACTGGCGAGCAACTACACTTTCATCTGTGTTCTTCTGGACTATGATAATTTTGCCCTTAGTTTAACTAATGCAAGTAGTAGTAGGCTTCCTTTTGCTTTTTACTGGTACACATTTTTACTTGTAAGAAACAATGTTTTTATTGTTGCCTGTAAAAGAGGGTACAGTGTAAAGTAGCTCATTCCAATGTGATTATTTCCTTTCCAGTGACAGACAGAAAGAGCTTCTTTGTAGCCTGCAACATTTAAGCTGTAGCAAGCTTGATTGCCTGAGTGAAAGTTCTGCTAATGTTTTGGTTTTGTCCCAGGCCACTTTCATGTTTTCTTAAGTTCTGTGTATGCTTTCAGCCTTCCAGTCTTAAATTTTCCTTTTCTGTAAGTTCAAAGCAAAACCAAACCATTCTCTCTCAACTTGAAAAGCCAAATATTTTGGGACATTTGCAGATACTTGGCATGTTATCTTGTGAGGGTTGTAGTAGGCTTAGGACTTAATTCTTGCTTGTCTTTGTGAATGTTAGGTAGCAATATCATTATATACTTCTCAAAGTTATGCTACTGGTTTTAGTGTTACATTTCTCATTTTAAATAATTCATTGGAAATGAGGACTGCTTTTTTTTTTAAATACCTTGTGATCCGTTAGGTATCTGCAGTGCAGAAATGGTGGGTTTCATCAACAGTCGTCTCTGTTCATCTCTGTAATGTTGTGATTCAATTTAAATGTTTGAAAAATCAATGTAGCTTCTGCAAGCTATGCATATTATAAAGTTGAATATTCCATATAGTTTTTTGTTCAGTACAGGCTGTGAAACATGACACTGCAGTTCTGGAATTTCTCTTTTACTACTCATTGGCTTTTAGTTTTTGTTCTCTTAAACAGTTGCAATATAAATCACTCCATAATGTTCTGTCCTATATTAGAAACCAGACTGGATTTTCCTTTACCTTGAAGACTTCTCAGTGTGTGAAGTCTCAGGAGCTGCTTTGTTAGATGGAATATACTTTCAAGACTTTCAACAGAATGGTAGTTTCCAAAACTTCCTAGAGAGACAGCTACCGTAGTAGCTACTGCTAGGTACCATCTAAATTTGAGCATCTGATACCTATTCTACCGTATTGTTAATGTGGGTAGAATTACTTTCATCTCTCAGATGTGACTTAGCTGTATGTTGTGTAGAGTATGTACTTAAGGCTCTATGCTCCTGTTGAATAGGGTAGTAGAAGGATCTATTCTGTTTCGGTTCCTTCAGTGAAATCGCATACTCTGGCTCTAACAGAAGAGCATGGGAATAGTTGTGGCTTAAATGGCATAGATCACTTGGGCTTCTGTTATGTCTTGATAGTCAGCAGGCAAAGGCAATTTTCACATGCAAAGGCTCTCTCGATTTTTGTGTTCCTTGTTTTCATGACTGTTCAAGAGAGTTCCATTGTGTGCAGGTCTCATACTTCTTACACAACTATTTCTTTCCTGATGTTAGGAATTCTACATATGTTTGCATAGCTTTCTTCATTTTTGAATGTATAAATCAACTGGAATTAAATTCGCCCTCCCGGTTTGATGTTTTAATAATACACAAGGTCATAAATCTAGACACTCTTCAAGACTGCTAAAATGAGCTCTGTACATATAAAATCAGAATGAATTCTTGGGTTTGAATCTTGTGAATAAATTTCAAGGTTAGAACTTTTATAATGTTCTGAGATCTGGTAGTATTCTGTAGCAGAGCACAATACCTAGAGTATGTGCAATTGAAAGAGAAAGCTTCTTGACCTGTCAGTGTGCACTAGGATGTTGGTAGATGATAGCATGCATTTTAAACATGGGACCTGTAGTATGCATGAAGATCTAGGCTCTACCGTCTGTTAGCATCTAGAGTTTAAGCATCACTGTGGCATTTTGTCCAGTTCTCCAGGGTGCAGACAGACAATTTAGTATTTTTCTTCTTACTGGGTAAGAATGAAGTCTGTACTTACTTTGAAAATAATGAGCTGAGCTCATTGTAGGGTGATGGACAAGTATGAGTGAGGTTTTGAAAACAGTTGATGAGAGAATTGTCCTTTGGAAAACAATCTTGATCATTCCAAAATGTAATTTAATTAGATCAATGCAAAAAAAAATACTTGTCTGGTGTGTTCAGCTTGCTTTTGAAAGAACAGATGCTATTGTCCTATCATGGCTTTTATAACTGGAGCTCTAAAGAAAAATAGCTAGGCAGAGCTCCAGTGTAGCTAAGCTAAAAGCAATAGCTAAAGTGCCTTGACACCTCAGGAGATGAGAGGTGGTGATGAGGAGGTTCTTTGAAGTACCACATCTAGGGTGATATTTCATCCTCCAGCATGGAAGATAACCTGTTACCTTGTGTGAATGACACCCCTTCTACCCTAGCTTGTGAGAATATAATCCTTTCTCTGTGCTTTTTGGTAGTGGCTTTTTTTTTTGTTTTGGTTTGTTTGGTGGGGGTTTTTTTTGTGGTTTGTTGTTTTGGTTGGTTGGTTTGTTTTGTTTGTGGGTTTGTTTTTTTTTTTTTTAGAAAGAGCTCTGTTCTTAGTCATTGCAAAAAAAAAAAAGGGTTTTGTATGCTTGTGAAATGCTGTATCCATACCACACTGGTCTTCATAGCTGAACTGTAATAAACTACAAGTCAACCATACTTTCATCTCAATAACACCTAGTAGAATTTTGATTGCAGTATCTTCCCTGTTTACTGAAGAACCTAGTGTTGTATGAAAGCACATAACTTCAGCATTTTCAAATGAATGTTTTATCTTTTTGATAAGAAGGATAAGTACTTAATAAACTAGCAATCTGTAACACGAATGAATCTGTTCTTCAGAAACACAGCTACCTATATTTGGTGCAAGTCTTCAACCTTATTATGTGCATTAAATCCACATCTAAATATCTATTGGGCTGTCTTGTAAATACTTTTATAGCCACTTCTTCCATCATACTCCAGTCACAGTAACAGAGGACATTGAACGTGCACGCTTCTAGCTACTGCTGTTCTTGGAATCTGGAGTAATATAGTCACATTCACTTGAAGATAATAAAAGTACATTGTGATTGAAATACAAAGTGGCTTCCTTTTCTTGAAGGTGCCCACTAGTCCCAAGGGGAATTTATCAAAGTCCTAAAAGTTTTCTTTTCAATTATTTATTGCACAAGGTCGTGCTTCTGCTTTCTGATTTCACCTCCACCTTTTACCCTCATAAGTCTTACTGTTATGACTGGTTAGGAAGACAAATGGTGAGGCACTTAGTCAATTATGATGTAGGACTGTTGTCCTGCAAAAATATCTGCTTACGCCCTTACTGTGAGGAGAATATTTTGTATACTCCACAACAGTGTACATTTTTTAATAATCAGTACTGTAATCTGAATGAGTTTTAGTTAAACTTGCTCTTTTGGGAGAGGAGGAGAATTAATTGTTATAGATGTGTAATGAAGTTCGAGGCATTTGTTAACTACGTTACTTTTGAATTTTTCTCTATAGGTACAATAGTATCTTTAACTTGTCTGTGCCTTCCCTAGCTTCCCCATTTTGTCCCATTTCTGGTATACATTTTAGTGCTAATTACTGTGCTAGCACTAATTTTGTGCCTCACTGTGGTCATCTTTTTTTTCCTTATACTTAAAAAGCTCCATCTAATTTGCAGAACTTTATTGTAGTTACTGTGACTGTGAAACATTTTTGAGAGGGCAAAATTAATCTTTATTTTCATATGCTGCATTGTTCTTGGCACGCTTGCTCTACTAGTATGATGTTACATTAAATTGGTAGCAGGTTAGTTTTGTGCTGGTGGTGTGCTCTGGCTGAAGTCACCTCTGCAAGCACCTGAGATCTTCCAATCAAAAGGACATCAAGATTTTTAGAAATTGAAGCAGGCAAAGCTTGGTTTTCTAGGTATCTATACTAAAGTGTGAATTCCCTGTTTAGTTACTTTTGCGTAGGTCAGTGGTGCTGCTGCTGCCTTAAGCAATGGTATGGGGTTGTTTTTGGTTGGTTTTTTTTTTTTTGGAGGTTATAAACAGCTTGCAGAAATGTTGATCCTCTGGGCGTAAGGTCTCTGCAAATAACCTCACCAATCTTTATCCTTGGATTAAAACCATGTGCTGAACAAACCTAGCTACTAACAATCAGCACAATTTCCTCAACCCCACACCTTTTCAGGTCCAGGTCCATGACTAGGCCCAGATCACCTTCTCCAGTATGGTGTGGTGCCCCAGTGTACAATATGCTGGTGACATTTCATTCCCCCTTGATCTGCTGGAGCCAACCTACATGAGTGAGGTAAGTCCATTTATTTTTCAATGTTGCTTAGTTCTGTAAAGTTTTTATTGTATACCCTATGTATAATTTTTAATCAAGGGCAAAAAACTTTACAAAACCATGTGCTATTGAAAAAGGACTTGTCCTTAAACTATAGGCAGCTCAGATGCAGTGTCACCAGCATATTTAGAAATCTCTTCCCAAGGTGGGGGGGGGGGGACCAGAATTGTTACAGGTAAGGCTAACTTGGACTCTGTGTATATTCTAATAAGAACACTTTTAGTTATATGGGGAACTTTTATGGTATGCTCCATATTAGCTTTGGAAGTCAGCTCTTTTAATTTCTAGTTGGTAATTTCTTTTTCCTCAGAAATTTACATAAGGAGCAAGTTAGTGTCTGCCATATCTGCAGGCAGTGAATTTTCTCTTGATTAGCATCTTGAATAGTCTTTCACATGAGTGAATTTCCTTTATGTGACATGTTTTTTGTTTTGGTGACATACAGAAGAGCAGCAGTGTTCATGTATTCTGGATGTATTTGCAGGATTTTATTTTAAAAGGTCAGCAGTAAGCACAGAGCCGTAGCGTCATCTGCCCAAACCTGAGACATCTAACACTTGGAATGTCACATCTTGAATCTGTCAATCTTTTGCAAAGTAGGGATTACAAAGGAGGAGCATTAGCATCAGTTTGGAACATAGTTTTGTCTTGAGATTTTTAATCTCATTTGAAACTCTTGAATCTACTCATCTTAAGTCTTCAATGTGAAACTTCCTTCAAGCTCTGGAAGTTGTTTTACCAAATTATCCCCTTCTGTTTCTGTTGCTGTGGTTTTGGCCCTTCACAAGGCATGGAACTTTATCTGAAGGGCTCCTTTATTCCTCTTCTTGTGGTGCAGTCTTCTGTTGCAACTCTCGCAAGTAGAACTTGTGAATGTTATAGAAGTTACTATTTATTTTAGAACTTAAGATTGTTCAGCTTTGGAAGAGTTACTCTGTTATTTTTAATTTCCATTTTCCTTCTTAAATCTGTTTTATCCTCTGGTATGTTTCACTTCAGAGCTTTGCAAGCTTCTGATCATATGTGTAGAGCATTTAGGGTTACAAAGGTGTCATCCTTGTAGAGTGCTCCTTGACAGTTGTTACTGCAATACAACACCCATCTAAGCATCCCCCTGTTTCTTAGTCAGATATGTAGTAAATTGTCCCAAAAGTGTAACAAATGAAAATTCATCAGGCAATTAAAACTGACTGGTTAACCTGCAGCTCCAACAAATTTGCTTCAGATGTTAAGAATATTTGTCTCTTCATGAAGCTGTAATTCAAATACTTTCTCTTCTACTATATGGTATTTTTAAAAATACTCAGAATTCCTTCCATGTACTGTGTTCTGCATATAAGAGTGTGAATTATCTTAAGTACAGAAGTTGTAAATCTAAAAAATTGACTTAAGTATGGTACATTTTCTTCAGTGCAGTAGAAGACTGTGGGGAACTTATTTGTTTGAAGGTTTTTCATGTATGACAAAAGTATTCTTTTGACTAAAACCAAAAAGGTATTAGTGTATAAAGCTGTTAACTAGATGGTGTTACATCTGTCAATAAATACGACTAAATTTATTTTTTTGTAGCATTTCACCTAGATAGAAGAAATTCACCACCGAACAGCTTGACGCCATGTCTGAAGATTCGCAATATGTTCGATCCAGTTATGTAAGTAAAAGCAGTTATCTATCTGTATTTCTGTTGTGTTTTCAGAGGGTCCATTTCTTTCCTCAGGTTCTTGAAGAGTGTGGCATTTAGTTAAACTACTTGGAGCAATGGCTGATATCTCCCCATTAATTAATTTTGTAAATGTTCAGTTATATCAGCTGATGGGAGACTTGTGGCCTAACAACAGACTGTAAGTTTCTGAAGTATTGTTAAGTATTCTGGAGTAGACTAACAGAGCTTGCTTAGTTTGCACTTTTAAAAGGCTGAATTTAAATTGTTTATTGTTTTCACGGCAGTGTGACTACCTAGTTTTGAAGCAAATAGACTTTTCTAGAGGGAAGGCTTTAAATTGGTGCAGAGCACTGGCTTCTAATGCTCAAGACAGAAGAGTATGTACCATATATGAATAAGTAACAAGCCTTGTTTCATATGCAAAGAGTTAAGGAAGAATAATGTTTTATTTTTCTTTTAAAGCTTCATCCACTCCACTATCCTGTTATATTCCCTAGATCATGTTAGAAGTTGAGGACTGATACATAGGTTGTCAGATAACCATTTCTAGTCTTTGAATCCTGATTTGTCCAGTGCAAAAGAGATACAAGGACTTCAACTCCTCTGAAGTTCTTTATTCCCTGATGTGCTTCTGTAAGGGAAAAATGAAGATGCTTATACTGCCTTACAGAGTAAAAGTGAGATGCTGAGAGTGAAGAATATGAGAAGTTTAGTGAAAAATAAAAGCTGTTGATTAGGACAGGGAATAAATAACAGAGAGGAGGAGGGGACACTGGAGTATGGACAGGACTGATTGCAAAGTTTGGATATATTTATTTAGATCTGTTTCACTTCTGTTTCTAGCTGCACTTAATTACTTCAGTTCCTTGACTTATTTAATTGGAAAGCTGTTAACTAATTTAGCTGAGGACAGTATTACCCCTAGCACAAAGTACTCTCAAAAACTGTTTTTTCCTCAAGGGGGTTAAGATTTACTGACCATCATGGGCAGAGGTCCCAAATACAGCTTCTTTCATAACTTTCAGGTTGTAGTAGCGTGAGCAAGAATGATGTTTTCAGTGTTGTTCTTGAGGCAAATTAATCCTCCTGTAGGAGGATGAAATAAAATACGAGATTTGCTGAGAATTTGGGGTGAGATCAATGTCCTTATTGTCTGTGCTACAAAGGAGACTTCATGAGCTGTACTGGTCAGTTAGCCTGAGCAGTACTGAAATAAATCCATTCCTAAAGTTTCACTGTAATATTTATTGTTATGCTGTGTTGGTTACTTTCTTCTTTCAAAATGTTAGCTGTTCAAAATGTCTGCTCTTAAAGGAATTAGTAACACGAGTCGTTACTTTTTTGTGATATTTTTTGTCTTTCTTTGTAGGCTGTATCTTTGCTGTAAACTTCAGTGTTTGTCAGTATTGACCCAGTCTCTCCCCCTCAAGTGTGTTAAAAAACCCACATGTTTATAGACTCTTTTGATGCTTCTCTCTAGTGTCTATGTCCAGGCAACTGTTTTGAATAGTGCAACTTAGAATATGTAACATTTTGTAGATTTCATCTTTTGGAAGTTAACCTAGCTCTATTACTGGACTACTGGATTATAGTTCAAGTGGGATGCTTCATCCAATTCCCTATTGCATACCCCAGCCCATTCCTCTTCTATGAGCTGTCTTGCAGAGGACTACTGCTTAAGGAAGTACTTTTTATTACACCCTTGGAGTAATCTTAAACCACACAAAACCCTCAGTGCAAGACAAGCTACATTATTCAACTGCATGTGTCAAAAGAGGAAGGTTTAACTTGTCCCAGATCTAAAAGGGATGAATGCCTCCCCTGACCACCTGAAACACAGAATGTACCAATGTATGTGATTAGATTGGCAAATACCTTGCACCCATATCAAAAGTCAAAACAGTACATTTAACAGAATTGGGTTTTAGCTACTCCAAGTCAAGCTATTGTATATTCATAATAAATGATTAAGTACTTTTTAGTAATATTCCAGTACCTGGTAAAAGCAGCCATTCATAACAGAAGTCTTTTCTCTTGACCTGAGAATCCTCATTTATCAATGCTAACAGAGTAAATAATCATCTTTCTACTGCCAAAAGTTAGAAAACTTACCTAGACATTGTAAATCCTCAGACCCCAGCAGGAGACTTCAACTTGAGTATATGTTCTGGGTGTTTACTATGCCAGATACAAATGTGGCTTTTAAAATATCAGTCTAAGCACCATTTGGATAAGCCCCTTTTAGCCATCTACCACAAAATCAGTAAAAAGAATGGTTTATAAAGTGTGGGTAGCATTCCTGCAAGACTCATATTGACAGCTAATGGAATGTGCAGGGTCAGGCAAGGACAAGTCATTCCCCTCGGCAGCCTATTTCATTATGGGAAATCCCCATTCATTGATGATAATTCAAGATGTTTCATGTCTCAGGTCTTGCAAAACCCAAATAGCAGACTAGACTGAGAATGCTTGATTTGCAGACAGGAAGTGAACACTTGGGAGTAATGCAGTGACTTCAGTATTTAGAAAGAACACATGGCATAAAAGATGATTGTCTATTTGTAACGATATGATCTCTTCTTATGGTAGCTGGCTTTCTGCTGATGACAGCATTCTTATCAAGAAAATCTGGACATAAGTTCTGGGCTGGGAGGGAATACACCAAAGTCAAGACTTCATAGAACCATAGAATAGTTTAGGTTGGAGAGGACCTTTACAGGTCCTGGCTTTTGCAACTTGGAATTACTTTATTTCCTTATCCTGAGCACAGACTATTATTTAGAAAAATACTATTGTTTGCACCATTAGAGAAGGGGAAGAGGACTTGTATATTACACTCATTTTGAGCTAACTAATTAAAACATTTTTTTTCCCTTCAAGGATGCCTGAGAGGGTGCATCGTCTAACTTTTACAGAGTTTTAAATTGTAGGGTTTTTCCACTGGAAGGCCTCTCCCGTTAGGACCTTTGTTTGGATGTTCTTTGCATCCTTGTCCTCTCCTACTTTTGTTTGCTTGTCTAATGTATGGTCTGTCTTTGCAAGGGGCATCAAGTGGAAATTGTGGTCCTCTAACCAATCAATGTCAAATAACAGAAGCAAATCTGACATTCCATGTTACCAGAGTCCCTCAAGTGTTGTATTAGTGTCCTGCTCAAGAGATTTAAGTAACATCCCTGAGCAATTAACTTCCCTATGTACATTTTCCACCCCCATTTTTTTCATGAATAAGGAGGAGGGTAGATGAAGTATTTCAGTAATTTTGGCCTTAGGTAGAGAAAACTTTTAAACTACTCAAAGCTCTTGATAGCATTATTGAAAGACTAAATTCATGGCTGCTTTTTTTTTTATGTAAAGAATATTCAGGCAGCCTTAAAGGTTTATTAAGGCTGCTGAAATTGTTTTTCCTCTACTTAGATTTATTTTATTAGGACCAGATAGTTCCTGCAGTACCTTCATAAAAATACATTGACTTCCATCTTCTTTAAAGATGTACCTAAAGCTTTGTTAGTCTTGACAATAAAATACTTCTAGTGGAAAGGCCCTAAAATTGCAATCTGACTTGAACTTCTATTTCTGGATCTAGATTGCCACATTCTATCAGTACCCTATGGGATGAATGCAATTTGATGCTTCGTTTGGGACAGCAGTTATTTCAGTCACGAGCAGTGTCTGAATAGCTAAAGAGCCAAATGCCTGACATGTAATGTTGCTTCTGTGACTGCTGGAAGAGGTGATACAGTAAAGGGACAGAGGCCTTTATGCTATTGTCTTCCCCTGCTCGTCTTCCACTGCAGTAGGGACAGCCTAGGAGTGGTCTCAGTGGAACAATGTCCAGCCTGTCTGAGCAGGTGTGTGAGGATGGACTTACGACTGCTTGCAGTTGTGGGCAGGAAGGTGATGGCAGGCTGCTGGAAGGGTGGACAACAGCACCCCCACCCCCCATTCAGATTATTCCTCTTGATTTTTAGGGTTGAATTTTTTTAAGCGGACCCTAGGACCAAATTTATTGAATATTCAGTAGATGAAGTACTAAATAGGTCCCAAAGGTATTGAACAGAAAATTACGTCAAGCAAGAGAAACCAAACTCAATGAGGAAGGTTGAGATTGCTGTGAATGTTTAAAAGATGGCACTTAATTAAATCTTCTATTGTTTGTGTAGGGAAATAGGTGATCACTGGCATCTAGCAATTCAAGAAGCAATCTTGGAGAAATGTAGTGATAATGATGGAATTGTTCATATTGCTGTTGACAAAAATTCACGTGAGGTGAGTGTCTTTCCAGTAAGATTTTAACGTTTTATCTTTGTTAGATTTGAAAACAAACAAGAAACCCCACCCAAAACAAACAAACAAAAACTTCTTTCTTATTTCAGGGTTGTGTGTATGTCAAGTGTCTCTCCCCAGAATATGCTGGAAAAGCTTTCAAGGCATTACACGGCTCTTGGTTTGATGGTAAGGAATGGGGGGGCTATAACAAAAGGTGGTTAGAAATGACAGAAGATGGGTACTGTTGGAGTTCTTTTAAATGGTGAAATATTTTATATCTGAAGTATTGAACTGTAACAAAAAATGGATCTTTTTAGCCCTCATCACCTGGTAAACTAATTTCAGTGTAATGATGTGTTTGTGTATATTGCATCCTGAAGCAAAATGTTGTAATACTGAACTAGAAAGTTTCTTTTTTCTGTTTCTTTGCTTCATAGGAAAGCTGGTAACAGTAAAATACCTGCGACTAGACCGGTATCATCATCGTTTTCCCCAGGCTCTTACTTGTAACACTCCACTGAAGCCATCAAACAAACACATGAACTCTATGTCACACCTGCGTCTTCGGACAGGCACAACTAATTCTCAGGGAAGTTCCTGAGAAGACTTTCTACAACTCTTAGGACTGTTACTTGCAACAGGAATTTTCCTGTTTGGCTGCCGTCTTCCTTTTTTAGTGCTTTTTGTATGTAATACTTTAATGAATTAAATAAAAGTTTGAACGTTCCAGAAATCTTGTTTCCAAAGGGACTTAGCAATGAGGCAGTAATACTGAGAAGACACAAAAAAAAAGGAAAAAAAAAAAAAAGAAAAAAAAGAAAATTGCTTCAGGAAGTTTTCTGGGGCTATAAAAAACCAATGCATTTAAGTTTTGCATGAGGAATACCGAATTCATTATACATTTGCAGATGTGGTGACTGTATTTTTGCACCAAGAAGTGGTTTTGATAATACAAAAGCATGGAGAAAAGAAGACTTCATGTGTTTCCATAGTTTCCTGTGAAATAATCTTGTGGGTATTTTGTAAAAAAACAACCTACAGTTCCTGATGGTGAATAAGTAAAAAAAAAAAAAAAAAAAAAATCAGTCAATATTAGGTTTTTTTGTTGCTGTATAAGAATTTTTTCTGCAGCTAGGGTATGGGAAAAGTTAATCTGGCATTAGTGGTTGTATATAAGCCTGAGGGAAAAGAAACAATGCGGATGTACTGGGTTTTGTATATAAATGTAAATGCTGGTGGTGGCAAAAATGGTTGTGTTCTGTGAGGGTGTCTGCATTGAAGCAGTGAATAAGCTTCCTATTTTATTCAAAACCTGATGTTTTATATGGTTTTGGCTGTACCGTGATAAGAGGCCAAATACCTTAAAGTGTTAGATAATGGTTAAATATCTTTTATAGGTTTTATATTAAAATACCTAACTGATTTTGTGTGAAAGGTCTGATAACAATTGTAATGACTTCAAATTTGTGAGCAATAAAGCAGCAATTGGCAGATACTGGAAAAATACTTTGTGAAAAGCTGTATTTATTATTACAATTGCCAGGACTGTGACAAAATACCATTGGAATAGAGTGACTTTCCCAATACATTATAACTTGTTTTACTGAACCCTTTGTGTTAAATTTTTTTTAAGGTACATACTTCCTTGCAACAATTTTGGCTGATGCAAACTAGAAGTACAGCTCAGAGTAAATCTTGTGATTCTGGTCTTGTATATTTACTAACCTTCACCTAGGAGTACAAAATTGTTGCTGAGAAGTTTAGTTGCAAATCTAAGACTATTGGCTTTACTAATCCTTACTCCTACAGAAATTTTATCTAATTATCCAGCTGAATATCCTGTAGGAGGTGAGACTGGAAGCATACCAGTCCCACAGATTTTACTGAAACTCACTTCACTTTGTAGATACGATAGATTTGCAGCATGAACTTGCACAAATAATGCACGTTATTTCTTACGGTTAAGTAAACATGATGCACACTATTCTGCAACAAAATCCTATTGTGCCTTACCTTTGTGCTTTTGTGGGCACCATGTTTATTATTGGAGAGTTTTGTTAACTGAAAAAAATTTAAATCCTCAGTTTTATGTCTCAGATGCTAATGAATGAGTATATATAATATATAATCAGCCATGCAGAATTCTACTTACCAAGGACAAGTACATATTTTTGATGGGTAAGTAGATTGTGCTGGGTCTGGTAGATTTTAATGAGTTTTACTATATACATATATGTATATGTATTATATACATGTATATGTATTATATATGTATATAAACTAATTTTGTTGTATTTGATGTGCATCATAGTAATTTGTTAACCTGACCTTAGTGACCCCATCTTGTGACCTATTGCAAGAGTGAATGTAAAAAATAGTTGTGGCATTTTAAAAGGTCGCCTCGATGCAAATGCATCTATCTTGCTTCTAAAATATATTTCTTGTAAACACTGTACATTTTATTATTGTAATATGTACTATTATGCATCTTATTTTACCTTAAACTGTTGACCAATATCCCTTCCTGCAAGACAGATGGGAATGTGTATAATACCTGAACAGTTGAGAAAAATCAGATGTTTGTTGTAATTTGTCACCCTGTCCTGTAAAAACAACAACAAAAAACCAATTGACAAAACAAACTCGAATTAAAGGTTTATTAGGGGTTTTTATATGTGTCTCACCTTCTAGATATGTGGGTGTCTTGTTGACTCAAGTATTTTTCATCTGGTGGGATAAGGGGGAAGATTAATCTTTTAAGTTTAAAACTTTTACTGCTTGTTAGGATTTAAAGCTGTGAGCTGAGATACACCAGCAAGTGTCACTTATTTCCTCTACCTACACGATACTTACCTTGATTTTAAAGTCCAGCTCTGGCCACCTTGTCTGACTTGTTAAATGACAGAGGTGAAGAGTTTTCATCACAGAACAAGTCCTTAAAGGGATTTTGATAGACTAAAAGGAAACATAGGATTTATTTTTTTCCCTGTCCTTACATTCAAAGAAGTGCTTTAATATTATTTTTGCAATGATTTGTTTTGAAGGGTGGGGGGTAGGAGGGCTAAAGGAGGGCAAGTCTCTTATTTAGGTACAGTTGCCTAGCTCACTTTCCGGGGCAAGAGAAGCAGGAGGAGAGGAAATTCGTACCATTTCTGTTCCGTTTGTTGGGGGGTGGTGGTGGTGGTGTTTTTCTTTTGTGTATTTTTAAGACAGGGAATGTAGGCAGTAGCATCTATCTGTCGCTGCTTGTGACAAAGTTTGGTCGGTCGCTCGGCCTCTGGCCGCAAGTGGGAGTCGTGGGCCGTAGTCATCGCGCCCCGCAGCGCGGCCAGGCCGAGCCCCCCCGCACCGCGCAGGTAGGTCGGAGCCGCCTCTTCGGGGAAAGGGGGGCCCGGGGCCGTGCGCCCTGCTCCCCCCCTTCGGAGCAGCAGGAGAATTATTTTCAGAATTGCGAAATGGTGCTGGGCTGGCCTTTTCGGAGCGCACCCTTTATATTACAGGACAGCGAGCTCAGGCTACGCTGTGGGACAGGACGGGGGCGCGGCGCGGTCCTCACCGCCAGCTGCCTGGGCGCCCTATAAAAGCGCCGGGGGTGGCAGCCTCCCCCCTCTGCCGCGGCGGGTGTCTCCCCGGCTCTATGTTCATATTTGGTGTTGGCCGCCGGTGCCCAGGAATTTCCCGTCATGCTCCCCGGGCGGCGGGCCCGTCACTGCGATCCGGGGGGGCCGGGGCAGCTCGCTCGCTCCCTCGGGCCTCTCCTTATGCGTGCTGCGCCGCCGCCGCCGCTCCTGTCCGCGCTCTGCCTGGCGCTGGCGGTCGCCGCAGGAGCCGGAGGTAAGAGCCGTGCCGCCACTGCGGCGAGCAGCTCAGCCAGCCCTCCGCTTGCCTCCTGGCCCCCTGCCGCCGCGCTACTGGGAAGGCGGGCCGGGGGCTGCGGCGGGGGCAAGGGGAGGAGCGGCCCCGGCGGTGCGGGGGGCCGGGCCGGGCCGGGCCGCACCTGACCTGCTGAGGCTGTGGCGGGGGGCGGGAGAGGAGCCGGTCCCCGCTGCGGGGGGGAATCCCTCGAGCCCTGCCGGCGGTGAAGAGAGGGGGGCCGGGGTCGGTGCTGGGCTTTCACGGAGAGAGCCCCTGTTGTGGTTTGCCGTCCCTTCATCCCGGCCGTGCTGCTGTGCCGTTCTTGTGGCCGCCGCAGCGCCTGAGCCCACGGACGGACGCGGCGCGCAGACCCCGGGCTCTGGGTGTCCCTCGCTGTAGCTGCCGCTTCTTGACTCAGAAACGAGGTAAATAGTTCATGGGATGTACAGAAAAATTGTTGGCTTGATGAAGCAGCGCTTGACCGAGTGCGCAGTTAGTTCAGTTCTGCTGCGGTCGCCTGCTGGGTAAATTGTGCTTCGTTGGTCAAAAAAGGAATTTAAACTTTACATGGGCTTTTAGAACGTGGTCGTGTTTTTCTCAGGGATCTCAGTGTGCTTCCTCGCTGTATTTGTGTTACACTACCTACAAATACAGTCGGCGCAAGTATAATTTTATTTCTTACTTTCCCCTTTCCAAGTTAATGTAGCTCTATTTGGTGCATCTTAATGCTCCTGCAAATAGAAATGAGACTGAATTAAGCTTCCTGGAGTAGTAGACAAATTTGCTGTAAATGCTGGCTTTTCTACTTGCCCTGGAATTCCAGTCATCATCCCCTTAGCACTGTCTGAAGACACAATGACCTTAAATAGGGATAACTATATAGTAAAAATAATCTAGCAATGGATATCTACAGATAAGGCTAGATGTCTACTGTTATCTAGTAATAAATCAGATTTCTGTAAGAGTTCTGACCTTAAACACAGCTTTTAGGAAAGTATAAAGCCTTACATTACATATGTCATGGTTTTAGTTCTTTTAAGCTTCACATTGTTGCTATTAAAATGGTTCTTAGACTGCTGCCTTGAAAGATAGATGTCCAAATGAGGTATGTGCAATAGGCAGATTGCTTCACCAATACGGCTTCTTTATGGCAAGCAGTCAGTACATGGAAGAGACAGCTCTAGCCCTGTGGTGGCACAGTGCCGTTCATCTCATCTAAACCCAGCCTTCAGTGCTTAGAATTTGTCCTGTTTATGTTCTTGCCCTCTCTGAATTGACACAAGTGCTTGCCATCTTACTTGATGATGATTCCCAACTTTTTACTGCGCTGCTGCGTGCCTTTGCAGTTTGTCATGATTCTTTGTCTGCCAAATTTGGTTGGTAACAGTGCCCTTTAAGTCTGATTCTGGAAGTAGTTTCCATGTGGCTTGTCATCTTAATCAGACACTTGCTCATGGTTTCTAAAAGAATTGCCTGCCTTGCTGTACATATGGCTTATTTTAAAACTGTGTTTCCAAACTGTCTTTGAAAATTTATGTAGATAATTAAATATGGTAAATAGTTTAACCAGAGTTACTAAACAATCCTAGAATTCTGAGGTGAAAGAAGGTACTATTTTTTTTTTTTTAATAAAGTTCTGCACTGATTTCTCAAAACCACTCAAGTTAACTGGAGTTAAGCTATATATGTAGCTCAGTCCATAATGTGGTTGATAGGTCCTTTCTGTGTCTGATGTTCCTTGGATCGTCAGTACGTGTTTGAAAAGTTTTTAGGAGAAGAAAATTCTGTTTTTTCCCCCCAAATCTTTAAAAATAGTGCCTTTGTATATGGGATAATGTTTCTATATTCGGTAGCAAAGCCATATAAAGCACTTGATCCTAGACAAAAATAAAATCTTTTGACTGAGCGACATTGCTTGTTTTTCCAAGTGGTGGTGTTTCTATGCTGTCACGGGGATTTGGTTAATACAGACTTTGATGTTTGTACATACCATAAGAATTCCTCACAGCTGTTCGATAAGGGAAACTTCCACATGAGGAAGATACTTGGTCCTTTGCCCTGATATTTATGAAGATATGGGAGGATCTTGTTTACCTACTTGCATTTTGTCAGCTTTGTAAGATGATACTTGTTTCCTTTTCATTCGAGGTCTAGCCTATTTATTACATTAAAAATGACAGAAAATGAAAATTCCCTTTTAGGTAGATTATTGAAGGTTCATTTGTTATTTAAAAAAAAAAAAATGGGGGAAGAAGAGGGAGAAAGGCTACAGAAGAGATCACTCTGTTAAGGAGTTAATCTTCTCAGACAGAAGGTTAAGAAGTCTGCCTTGTCTGTATCTGACTGGCATTGCCACAAGCCAGCGATGCAATAAACCCATCCAATTTTGAGATAGCTCTGTTGATCTGCATGAGTGTGTCCTCATTACAAAGGCAATCTTAAACTACATGAAATATTTTTAGTCATAGGTAGGGACTATGGCCTTCTTTATTTTCTTTTTTTTTTTATGTCTGTTTGTTTGTTTGTTTGTTTGTTTTTCATTAAAAACTACAGTTTTGGCAGCACCCAGGTTATGAACTTAAGCTGTGGAGGCTTTGGCTAATAGGAAAGTGGGATAAACTGTGAGCCTAATTATAGCTTGGTCTAGCCCTGATTTGTTTAAGGGTTCCTTTAGACAAAAGACCTCTAGAAAAATAGACCCTCAAATTCCTGGTGTATTTCTGACAGTGAGTTTAGGAATTACTGTAGAATTAAGTCAGTTATGGATTTATCTTTCCCTGAGTAACTCTGAAGTTGTCATGCTTTTATTTTGATCAGACTCCAAGGCTAGATGGAAATAGGATGTTTCTTGCTCTGGAACAATCTTATCCATACATGGAGTTATTTAGAGGGTACATTCTCTACACAAGCCAGACATCTTTAAAGCATAACAACAAAAAAACTGCTAGCTTTCAGGGTTTGTTTTTTTTTGTTTTTGTTCTTTAGGTGTCTCATAGAGTAAGAAGTGGCTACAGTCTAACTTTTCATTCCCTCACTCTTGTTGCTTCTCTAGAATTGTATTGCTATCTTTTTGGATACTTCATTTGCCTCCGAAGGATCCTGGGTTCTCTGTAAACTATTAATATGTACTAGCTTAAAAAATACAAAACTGAAGATTTAAGTGTGTCATCCCCCCCGCCGTGGAAATTTATGAATGTATAACCAACTAGCAGTGTTTTAAAAGTAATTTCCAACCAGTGACTTAAGGAAGGGAACACATACTGCATCAGTAACTTCTAACCAGAAGATGAAGAATGATGAAGAATGTTATTCTGGGTTTTAACAGAGTTTTTTTTTTGTCCTTAATCTGTCAAGATGGTGATCCTTGTGTTTTGTCTGGAAATAGGGTAGAAGAATTCTTTGGGAGCCCCATTTATGGTGAGGTAATTGGAAATTATAATTCATCTGCTTAGCTCCAGCCTTCTGGTTCTCATTTAGCAACCTCAATTCCAATAGCATTATCTGAAAACCACACAATCGTGCAACTGAAACTGGGAATAAAGAGGCTTTTCTCAGTTAAGGACTTTGAGACCTGAGGAATTGAATGATACTAGCCTAAAACAGGCAAGAGCAATGCTTAATGTCATAAGGTGCTAACACAGTTTTGCTGTCTTCACAGACTTCAGTTATAGTTTAGCATTTTTTCATAATATGATTAATAAATAGCATACATTCTTCTTTATTTAGGCTGAGCAGTGGGAATGATCTTTCTGGTAAGTTTTGGGTTGAACATTGTTCAGCTTTTGAGTTGTTGCACAGAGTCTGACAGGACTTTTGCAGAGCTCTCTGTTTTGCTCTTTCCTTTCAGTAGCATCTGACCGCTGGGATTAATGATTTATTTGAAATGTGGGCAGCAGTTTAGCAGAACATACATAATGTACTAATGCATTGTTTTGTTGGGAAGTGTTACTATGTCCAAGAAATGTTAAGAGTAACGTCGTGCATGGCATTTGGAAGTATTTCCCCAGGGGCCTCTTTAACTCTTGTGTCCCAGACAGGGACAACGCCTTTGCATTTCACCTGATGGAAAACAAATCCCTACTATCAGGGAATAACAGTAGCACTGATGGAAAGTAGCTGCCAAACACCACTGCTTTCACTCTGACTGCACAATGAACACAGAGGAAAAAAAAATAAAAATCAACACCAGGAACCTTAGCAGCTTCCTGGGGAAGTGATCCGTGCCAGTTGTCGCCAAAAGAAAACAGCCCAGAAACTGTTGGGTCTGATTGAGGAATTGTCCTGTTCTTGTTCCTCTGTTGCCCACTGTGTAGCTCTTGGGAAGATCTGCTGGCGAGGCTGTGCCTCCAGCTGCACGCACACAGGGTGTAGGTGATTTTGACCACTTTGAGGATGTGTGTGATTGGTTGTCTGGAGTGAGAGACAGGTGGAGGTCCTTCCCTTTGCCCTGAGGTGCCTTGTTAGCCAGAGGGGCCACAAAGCAGGTTCATGCAGCAGGTGCTTGATAACATAGAGAGTCTGGCCTTGGGTTTCCTCCAGCTGGTCCAAGAGCAAGCGTTGTTTTGAAGCTACTGTACTTGCTCAGTTCAACTAAGAAAAATGGTTAACTTTTGTACAAGCAGGCTTTGCCACCTGGGTCAAATTGTCACCATCCTGCTGCTGGGAGGAAGCTTGATATTAAACATAAAAGCAACACCGATCCCTCCTTACATGTCCCAATGATAAGCAGTCATAGCTTACTCCCAGTTCACGTTGAATTCTTACTAGTGAGTGTTCCATCAGTACACTGATCCAGTCGTAATGATGCTGAAACCAATGCTTGCTGAAACCAATGCTTGCAGATCCGATGGGCTTCTGCTCCTTCACGCCAACGGCACTGTCAGTAGCCATAGCACAAGTTTGAGGGACAGAAGGGAGTAAGACAGTAACAGATAGAAAGGCTGCCAGCTTGGGGACAGGTGGAAAAGCTGAAGTGGATCATACAGTGTGAAGTTAAAGCCCTGAAAGGCAAGTTCAGAAACTTCACAAATAAAGTGATTTGGATTTTCCATAGCTTTATCATCTCTGCGTTTGAACGGCTGCAGAGGAAATAAATGGGCGCAGTTGGTCAAAGCCTTAGTATGCTAGCTGCTTGCTGTGGGAATTGTACTTTTAGACTGTATCCTCATTTACTCTTTTTTTTTTTTTTTTTTTTCAGGATTTAAATCAGCGTCACATTAGGTCTTTTGTATATACAGTGGAAAAATACTCTGTGCTGACAGCACACGTTTTAACATATCTTTTCATGAGAGAAACCAAACTGTGTACATACTTCTGTGTGATTTTGCTCTTACTTAAAAGCAAGCACACATAAGGGACAAGATCTCCACCGACATGTGTAGCAAATTAGTTGCTCACTCCGGAAGGGAGCCACAGGCCACTGCTGTTTCCTAATCTTCTACAGAACCTGGTATCCCTCATCCAAAACCACAAGGCAGCTTTACTACTTGCCTCTGAATTTGAGAGAGGTGCTGGATTGTACCAAACTATTTTAGCGGCTGTTGAACCACACTGGAAAGGATTACCACAGCTACTTTGCAAGACCCTAAGACTCTGCCTGTAAAGTCTTTTGAAATGTGAAATACAGTAGCTGTCTGGGGGAAAACAAGCCATTTTTTGTGGCTCTGTTACACATGAATTACAGATTAGTGCATTTTTATCTAACGACAGCCAAGTAATAGCTGTGACACTAATATAGTCAGTGTAATAGCTGAGTGATGTAATGCTATTTAAGACAGGATGAAGGTTTTCAGAGCGTTATCCCATCTCCACAGTCACTCTGGTAGACTAAACAAACCAAGTTCTTAAAAGATTTTGCAGAGATTTGGTTTTCTGAATCACTCTTCTTATTTCTTCTCTGGACTTTGATCAGTTGTCTCGGTCTGACACCCCAGACCAGCAGGGTGTTCCAGCCAATACCTCACTGCTGCTGAGGAGAACAGATTTCCTCCCCAGCCCCACTACTATGTATAATGCATCCCTCTTTAATAAACTCCAGATTGTCATTTGCCTTCTTTTTTTCTTTTATTTTTACCTTTTTTTTAATAGTTTCACACTGTTGGTTCAACTTATTGTCACTGTAACCTTGACATCCTTTTCTGCAGTACCACTGGTGGTCTGGTATTCTTCCTTTTAGTTTTGTGCATTTGAGGATTTCTTTTAAAGTCCAAATGTGGTTCTTTGTACTTGGCCATACTGAATTAGTCTTACTGATTTTTGACCATTTCTCCAATTTATTAAGACCAACCTGTGTTCTGCTCAGCTCTTTAGAGTGCTTCGCACCCCTGGCAGGTTGGTGTCTTTTCAGTTATAGTTAAGATTGCTTTCTGGGTTTTGACCCTAGTTAGCAGAACTGCTGAACAAGTGTGTTTTTTCAAGCAGCTCTGCACCCATGTCATAGGACCTTGGTCCAGAAGGAAGGTGCTTTTCTAGGTTGTCAAAAAGGTTGTTTTTTAATTTGATATCTGTTTTCATTTGATATCTGCTTTTCCCCTGTCTGTAAAATAGAAGGAATGTTCATTGATGGGTTAGATTTTGTCAAGTTCATTTTGGTGGCTTATTACTTTGTAATTTTTATGGAGTTTATGGATTGTTTAGTAATTTGTTTCAAAACCTTTCTGGGTGTTGAATGTGGGCTTATGGTCACATAGTTCACCAGTTGCTCTTTTCTCTCATTTTAAAAATGGACTTTGTCACGTTGTTCCTGAGCTTTTGGAAAGGCATAAGCCTTTCAGAAATCCTCCAAGATGCTTGCTGTTTTCTGAACAATTGCCCCTGCTTGTTTCCCAGCTTGTTTTCTAACCTGCCAGAGGAGGAAGAGCAACCTCACAGGCTGCAGACACATAAAATAGCTCCATCATCTGAGAATACAGTGATTCAACATTAGTGTGCCTCATTTCTGATAGTTACATATTTATCCAGGTAAATTACCTGAATTGAGTTACTAAGAGTGAGAAGGAAAGCTTGATAGATTTTAATAAAGGTCTCTCTGAAAAAATAATGTGTCTTCAAGCAGCTTCTTTGACAAGATTGTTCATTACAGATCCATGTAACTATCATGCTCCACTCGTGATTTATGTGCATAGCAAGGTCTCTGTGAGCGATTTCAATGATTTGAAATGAGTAACTGCAACTACTTCATGTGGTTACCTCTGATGTTGCTTAGAAAAATCCCTGAAATATACTGCCATGGAAGGTCATCTGGGCAGTCAACCTATTTCTGACCTGATTACCTCTTGTGTGTATTGTTTCTTTGTATTGAGTTACAAATAGCTAATTTTTCAGATGGGTTTAACTGATCATAGCTTATGGTTAATTAATTTTCTTATTTGCTTTGCCTAGCAACTACATAAAATTTCCAAACTGCTTGATAAGTTCTATCTGTGAATATCTATTTAAGTACTCGTGTAAATGCAAGAGAATGAGAATCTCTCTGTACATAAATACCAATGCTGTAAAAATAACATACTGAACAAATATATCAGAATTCTAACATGTAATTATTGTTTAAAAAAACCTTAAGGTGGACATAGAGCTGGTGCATCCTTCGTTGTTTTCTTTTGATAAGGAGCTGAAGTCTTGCACGCTCAGCATGGAGATGCACTCAAGTGAACCATGGGAGGAGAATAGTCCTGTGCTGGGGACTGAGGGTTCCGTAGGGGCACAGTGGAGTCCTGAGGAATTTCTGATTTGTCAGTGAGAGTGGAGTGAAATGTAAGGACCAAGAGAGGAAAGAGGGACTCCCAATGTTTTGTGTTAGATTTCCTTTTTTGGAGCACAAGTCCGAGCAGGATAGCAACAAACTGCATTTTGGGGCAAGGTTTAATGAAGTTGTTGACAGCAGGCTTAGGCAGAAGGGGGCTGCCCGTGGGTGTCGTGCTGCTGCTGCCTCTGGAAATGGAACAGATGTCACTTTTAAGAACAAATTATGCAAAGAAAACATCTAAATTTATCTTAGAATATTGATCCAGATGGGAACATGAACTACAAAGCCTTGAAACTAGCAAAAGGCTGAGGGAAGAGGAGCACGAACTTGGTGGCTGCACTGTTTCCCCCCGTGACCCTCCAAATGAGATGAGCTGAACTGAGCTGTGTGCCGGCTGCGTGAGCCACCTGCCCTGGCATGTGCATCTGGGGGGGCTCTGCGCAGAAGTGGGGGGCTGCTGCTGGACCTGGCATGTGTGTCTGGTGGGGGCTCTGCTCAAAAGCCG
>JANIJG010023110.1:0-27244 GCA_024611175.1 Megaceryle torquata
TGCTATGGATGTGGATCAATGAAAATAGTGTTGCGTAGTGTGGATGGCGTGTTGATTTGGTGTAGTGGGGGGGTGGGGGGGGGGGTCGGGGCGGAAGTATTACCAAACCATTAAGTAAGTTGTCTAAATCATGCTGTTTTCCTTAAGAAATGATAAATTCTTTACAGTTACACTACAGTCCAGTTCAGAAACTCTAAATCACCCATCAAAATGTATGCCACAACAATAGGTAAGTAGTACACTGTACCCTTCTGTGCATGTCTATTACAAAATGTTTTGCAGGGCATGGCAAGCCTGCCAAAGAGAAGTGAGCACTAAAACACAGGGTCTTCTGCAATTAACCAACAAGCTCCAGAGTTTTGCTCACGGGTTTGAATACCCTGTCCCTTCCTTTTATCATTATGGTCACAGTACCTCATCAATCAACCATCTCAGAGAACAGAATATAATAAAACAAGCATAGCAGTTATCTGGTAGACAAATTCTAAGTTTATTAAACAAATGCATTATTTTGTATCCAGAGATAAGGCAGAAGTCTTTGAAAAGCCCTGTTAGACACAGCTATACCATTTGATATCCATAAAGCAAGGTTTCTGACAGATCTGATAATTGCAAATTTCTCCCTTCCTGTCATACATAAATGTTATAGTTTTTAAATAAGTCACTCACTGTTCTAAAACTAATTAAAATTTAACTGCATAAAATTTGGACTTCAAAACAACAACAAAAGGTTATAAAGGAAAAGGGAAAAAATCTATATACCTAAAAGACACAGCTTCCCTACTTCTGGAATTTTCACAGCAGTTTTCAAGGCTGAATCATGAAGACAAGGATGGAAAAAGGACCAAATTATCAAACCCATAATCTATACAAATCCTAAAATGAGCCATCAGCTGGCAATAGTGCCAGGAAAAGAGGTGCTGATGAGAAGCAGGTCAGAAGACTGGGATGTTCTACACTGACCAAAGATTGCTGCAGGCAGTTCAAAGCAGCTCTGATCTGCAGCCTCCAGAGGCGCTCTTTAGTTACAGATGGGACAGATGGAAGAATAGAAATAAAAATCAAGTTAGCCATGAAGTGGCTAACTAGCTGGCTTCCCAAATTTACAATACTCAAAGGAAAGATCGCTCAATGAAATCTACCTTTCACTAGTAGCAAGATGCCAGGGTGAAAAAGCCAAAGCCAAAGCAGTAGGGGTGCAGTTTGGTAAGCAGTTCTTTTGGCAACAGCATACTAGCTTCAGCATCACTCTCTTGGGGGGGGGCGGGGAGGGGAGGGGAACATTCTCCTATTCCGATGGCACCTCTTTCAGCTGTGGCACCACGTTCCAAGTGGGACTATACATTGAGTCAGAGAGGAAAAAGTTAGTAATTTTTAAACACAGCTCAGATCCCTAAAGTAATTTGCTTAATTTACAGGTTAATAATCAAATATGTAATCTTGCATCTGTTAAAGTAATTGTAACTTAATTCTCTTGACCTGATCTGGTCCAGTCCTGCAAAGACAATACTGCCAACGTTATCCGACAGACAGAAAATGTCCCTACCTGCGATTCTCTGCAGGCTTAGTCTCAGAGTGACTCATTTGGAACACATTTATGGAGAATAGAGGAAGTTGGTGACACTAGGATGTACTATTACCAAGCTGGGGTAAAATCAAGTACTAGTCAATGGAGAACAAACTCTAGGGGTAGATGCAAACCTAAAGGCAAAGAGAGAAACCTGAGGACATTTATTACCCTATGGGGTCCTATGTACTACACCATGATTTTAGATGTGGCTGAAATGATATGCCTCCTGCTTCATAACAGTTGTACAGAAAGATATTTACTTCCCCTACTGCTCCAGGTCTTGGCTATTACTGATAAATTATCAAAATACATTCTTCCAGGCCACTAACACAAGAGCAAAAGATCAAGAAGCAATAAGCCCATACTGGAAAATATGCCCACTCAATAACTAACTGTTCCCCATTTATAATGATGTTTTCAGCTACCAAAAGCCCATTCTTAACCCCCTTAGCATTTATAAGATTAGCTTGGCAATGTATTTATTCTATCTGCATGTAAATGAAAACAGAATGAAAACAAGTCAAACACTTGTCAAAGCAGCATACCATAATGACCAAAATCATCAGCCACATCTGTAGTCTCTGGCAAGATATTGAAAGTTATTTTAATATAAGCTCATTTCCAGTCAAGGAGGATAAAATTGACATATACATTATCTGTTACTGGATTTTTGCCTGGACTGTTTTGCCTAACAGGACAAATTCAGGTCATCCTGTTTTCTCCTTATAAAACACAAGCATAACAAACTCTTTCAGTTACATGCAGTCCTCACTGTGTCCCCAGGCTTACTGAAAAACAGGTCAAGAGTCTCTTCCATAACCTTTTCAAAAGGCAAATTGAGACTACATCCAATTTCCTTCCCTGATCTCTTGTTGCTCAAACCAAGAAAGAAAAAGATTACTCTGTACAGTTTTGTTTTGGTTTTAAACTGCTTAGGGTCAGGTGAAAGCACAACCTAGATCAGAAACAGCAAGTAACCGGGTAGAGGGCATCATACCAGCAAGATGTTAAGGGAGGAAGAATAAGCAAATGTGGTTATTTCTACACCTGACAGAGAACATGGGATCTCATAGTGCAACTTGCTGACACAGGCTCTGAGTAAGTGACAGAAATCAACAGCGAGTGGGCTTCAAAATTTAACCAGATGAAAGGACAGCATTTCAGCATAAAGTAGTCAGGTTTGTACTTCTACAGCTAAATAAAATAAAATAAAATAAAATAATCACAAGGGAAAACGTGATAGTCTCAACACAAGACAGATTCTGTGGTTATTGTATCAGCAACAATTTCACCTTATGTCTATATAGCTTTACAGCTCAGCTGTGCCTGTATATTTTCACAGGAAGGGGAAAAAATCAGTAAAGATTAAATTAGAGCTCCATTAATACCACAAAGCTGCCCAAAACAGTGTCTGCTAAAAAAAAAAATAATAAATTAAGTGTGCTGCCAACATATGCTTTGTAATAAATCACATACATTTAAAGAATAAGTGACATCCACACTAAGTGCACAGTATTGCAGAAACCAACAGCAGGGTGGTTAAAAGACTGTTGCTACGAAGGACAAATCCATAGCTGGCAATATGCATCTGAATACTGACAAACCAAAGAGAAGCACAAGCCTGTGATAAGATGCAACAGTCTGGCTGTGAGCCTGGAGCAAGGGGCCATGTATCAAGAGACGTCCTCCTTCCTCCAATTCCCCTGCTCATTCGGATGGAGTGCAGGCTGCACCGAGGCCTCACTGGATATTACAGGCATTCCTGGACGCATGCAACAGCCCAACAACTGGTTTGGGAGGGGACAGCTAATTCCCTGACTGCATCCCACTCCACACACAGCAGCCCTCGCCGGAAAGAGCCACCAGGAACATGTGGAAGAGCCTCCCTTGAATGGCCTCTGGTCTGCATTGCAAGGATGCTGCAGAGATGTCATAGGGATGGGAAGAGCTGATCTCAGCATCACCGTGCTGACCTGTCACAGCTGGGCTTGGAGAAAGAATGAAGCTGCTCTCCATTTCACACTTCTGAAAGTCACCAAACCAGCTCTAAAGTAATTTATAAAACATTTTCTGTATAGAAACCACAATCTGCATTTCCAGAACTTCAGTCTCTAGCACTGCTGTATATTTGTGCACATCCTGAGAACACACACTCCATGGGCTAGCCAACATGCAGCAATACATTCCTAAAAAAAAAGCCTTATAGGAACTTGAACTGTTTTCCATTCCATCCTAACCTGAGAAAAAAAAGTAAACAGAAAGCTAATGTCATCTCACTACTGTGCTTGAAGAAAACTTCAGAAGGAGCATTGGATATTACCACCCTCACCACAGATAAGTAAAAAATTGCAATATGGCAAAATGCACAAAACTTATTAAAAAACAAGCTCTTTGCAGACATTCAGCTTAGGACACTATTTTTACATCCTCACTTATATGGAGGGCATTTTAGCAAAAGTCTATTTGTTTTTATGATTAGAACATGAAAATGGTACCAAAGAAAAAGAAAGTCCAACAGCTAGTACTGAAGAACATAAATGTGTTCCTGAATATTTTAATGGTTATTTCCCAGTTTCGCTCCAAGCCCTCAAGCCACTTGGTGGGTGTAATCTGCTCTAGACTCAACTGTGGCTGTGTACTTTGGCACCGAGTCAAAACAGAGAGGTTATTGTTTGATTTATATGCCAAGAGCCTCCTAGATAAAGGGCTAATGGCAGGCTGATAGCTTCAGCCTCTGCATGTGCTGTTTATACAGACCCTTCTTTCCTCTCCCTCCTTTCTGTGTATACTCCAGGAAGGCTGTGTCACATCAAGATCAAGTTAATTAATTAACTTGTACTAGCATAATTTGATTGATAAAACAATTGATATACTAAAGGTCACAGGGAGTGCCGTTAAAACACAACTTTTTCTGCCTCAACAATGCATAAGATTTTGCGATTTGCATTTTTCCACACTGCAACCAGCAATTTTAAATAATCACCCTACAAAAACTGATGGAAGAATGCATGAGAAATTAATCTGTCAAAGTGTGCCATAAAGTTCAGAAGCTATTTCAGTACTTCATGAGCTATTGGAGCAAAAAATAAATCAAGTCCTACAATAGGAAGGGTCACATAAGAGAATGTTCTACATTATTAGTTCTGTAAACTATTGAACTTTTCCCAACAGAAAACAAGAGGCCTTGCCTGTGTGACATACTTTGTTATTTACTGTGTCCAAACTTGGAGCATTTCCTAGTATATAAATGCTTCTGTACTGTTAAAATATTCCTATAGGTAACAATCCTATATGTACAAATTATTATATATTATGTTAGGAAACTTCATTATCAAATTATACAATTAGATTACTTTCCTGCAAGACACAAGCAGCATACATCTTTAATGCAAACATATATATATCTCTCATTTTCAAGATACAGAAAAAGAAAACTAAAATAAATTAGACTAGATTCTTAACAGCCTTTTGCTACCAATTTATTTTAAACACCAAGCAGATAAACCAGAAGCTACCAGGCATTTTAAAAGCAGTTCTGAGATAATATTCAACGTGTTACAAATGAGTCTGCAGCCAACAAGGCTAAAATGTCTGAGGAAAAACGGGAGCTAATGATCAGGCACAAAGTTTTACAATAGAATCTCCTCTGCACTTCCTAAAACTTTATAAGTAAGAAGTGTTAGAAGTAACACATTTTTACCAGGAGTTTATTGGTCAGTTCACTGTATGTTTTTCAATATACTGGTATACATACCAAGAAAGTACAGTATTAATTGGACTACTACAATAGACTTCTTCATAAAAAGGCATGATTTGCCACTGTAATTCCAAAGTTCCATACTATTTCGCCTCCTCTCCCCTTTTTTCACCTTAGCATGAATCTCCTATGCCAGTATTAATGGCCCAGCATGCAGGATCACTTTCCAGACCAAACTGGGAAGCAGAGAACTTGCTTTGCCCAGCCCTCGACAGCCAGGAGGGACTGCCAGGCAGCTCCACAGGGTATACAAGCCATTCTCCATTGCTACTGGTTTCACATACAGCTGACTCAATGTGGCCATGACAGAAAAGGGCAGAGCAGAGGTGTTACTGTTTGAAAGCCCTGGCTCACAACTGAAGGGCAGGCAGGCATGCTGCCTAGTGCACTAGGGGAAAATTGGTTACAACACAGAAGCAAGAAAGGGAATAGTTATTATATGCAAGTTATTATACTGAAGCTATTATATTTAGCTTCATAAAGGTACAACCTACAGATACTGACACTTCAGGGCAACGCTGTATACCCAGTCAAGTTAACTTAAATTTTGCCATTGTTTTCAGATGCAGGATAAAGCAAGCTGTTAATAACCATTAGGAGAAGAGAAAATAAGATTCACTGGATATGACCAACAACTAAGACCAACAGGAATGGGAAAGAACTCTTTGAATTTGTTACTGAGCATCATAAGAGACTATTTTGGCTCATCTTACAGTGAAGCATATAAAGCATGGAACAAGATTTTCATGGACATAGTAGCCAAACTCAAAAAAAAAAAAAAAAAAAAATGCTGAGAATACACAAAATCATAAGCTCATTTCAGACAGACAGGAATCATGAAAGAATTATCTCAAACCAGCTTTTAAAACAGCATCACAATTTTAAGTTGCAAAACCACTATGTATCACATAAACGATTGTGTTCCAAGGAAACCATGACCATTACAGTCCAAACCAGGAAGAAATATGTTCCCTGTTATCAGTGGAGCATGGGAGAACTTAAAAACAAACAATTCAGGAGGTTCTTATAAACACAACCAACACAGCAATCCCAAACTGCCCCACAAATGCTGTTTACCTATAGCTCTTTGAGTGCAGCTGAATTCCTTTCCCCTTCTTCACAGACAATGGGTAGTAAATCAGACTTCAAATTTGACTCATTCTACATTTTGCCCCTTTTTCTAAATAAAATTTTTTTAAAAAGGATAAACTTAACTTTTCTGGCTCATTCATACATCTATTTTTACAGACACCCATACTCAGAATATGTATACAAATCTGATGACTGTGGTCAACCACCATCTGAAGCAGGTTTGTCACTTGCCAAACCCACCGTCTTAAGTTTTATCAAACATTTCCTCAACCCCAGCATCACATAAACTTGTAAGGACAAGCATCTTAACCACAGTCCTGTTTCCTGTTGATCTAAATATAGACATATTTATATACATAAAAATATATACTTATGCTGTGATACACAGAAGTTTTTTTTGCTTTAGAAAGCCAAAAAAGTTTAACATATACACTTCAGCATTCATGACACAGAACAACTTTATTTTTTAATAACCACATACATGAGACAGCTGTGCACAGGATGATATTGTTGGAAAATAATGCAACTCCACTCCTTGCTGTTCCAGTATCAAAGAGTAACAGTGTAAACCAATGACACCAGGGTGCATTAAACCAAAATAGAAAAATTATTCAAGAGAGCAGGGAAAGAAAAAAAAAAAAGAAGAAAAAAAAAATCAATACATGGACCAATTTTACCCTAACAAAAGTCAGCACGAATGCACGTGCACACACAGATGATCTGAAAAAAACAACTGATTTCTACGTCCTCTTATTCTATTCCATTTACACAGATAAGTAATACAGAATTTCTGTATCAGCTTAATGTCAGAACAGTTCCTTACTGAAAAAAAATCTTAGAAAACATTCAGAGGTTTTTGTTTTGCAGTAGAATTTACTATCTATGTATTTAACTAATATGGTCACATATAATAATCCTTTAGACAGACAGTATTCCTACTATTTTTTATCTGGTTATAGACAGCAAATACAGCATTTTCCTGTGTTAAAACCAAAACCACACAGTCCAATTAATAGTTTGGGGACCTATGTGTTCTCATCACTTTTGTGTTCTGCTTATTTTAGCTATTCCCAAGATCATTAATATCTATTTGAACCTGTAAACTTCAAGGTCAACCAAAGGTGAAACATAAGGAAGCAATATAATATGGAGTATTCAACTTGATTATATGCTGTGAAATATGAAGTTTCCTTAAACTACACTTTCTTTACTTCTTTCTTAGTAATAGAAGAGATAAAAAGATAAGCTCTGTATCGAGCCAGAATTTAATTTGGAGGATTTACAGAATGACAAATAATTCCTTTATAAAGTAATTTTAAAATATATACTAACTATGGCTTTCTAGAAAATGCTATGTAATCAGAACAAAACAAGAAGAAAAATATTCACCAAACATCCCATATATGGAATAAAAGTATACCCTAAATATTGTAATATTGTGTAAATATCATTGCCCATGCAACATAAACCCCCTAACCTCAGTCCACACTGATGGCTGTGGTTAACCTACAGCAGTGATGTGCTATACATAAAAGCTTGTGACCAGAGAATGAATGAAGGCATTAAAATACAACAGGTCTCAAGATCAAGAGGGGTCTGCTTGTGGGCCAAACACCAAATAAAATCTCTGCAACTCCTGGACTAACTTAGCTCTCACATTATCTTTCTGCAGATGACCCATGCTACCACTAACAAAACTATGCATGCAGATAAACCAGACCATTTCTATTTGCAACCTAAGAAGGAAAAAGTATATATACATTGTCATCCGCTCCATGTGCTGTGGCATCCACATCAAAATGTGCATCAAAAAAATTTAAAATAAATGGAGCAAGCAGAAGAGGCTGCAATTGTAGGGAGAAACTACTTAGATTAGGACTCTTCATCTTCTCCAAACCACCCTGTGAAAAGGAGAACTAATGCTTAACTCTGTAACACTTTGTTGAGTGTAAATTACAAAATTATTAGAACTTTGAATTGGGTTACTGACCAGAACACCAAAGCTACCATTCAGTTTGGAAAATTTTTATTTCAATATAACACTGTAATGCACACATACTGGGAGTCATCTGGGTAAACAGACTTAGCTTTGCAATTTGATATGGCAGCTCTAACCGCATTCTACAAACCAGACTGCTAGGGCTGTTTCACACCATTATGACTACTGTGCAAACTGCAATATGTTTTTTGGCATGACACTAATGCCAGAAGATGTTATCCTGAGGCAAGTCTCAAGGAAACAGAGGCACATTAGGGAAGGTAAGGGGTGTAGGAAAAGGAACCCGTGCAGAGCTGTTGCTGCTCACCAGGCTGAAGCACAACTGAAGGGGAAGCATTAGTCATGTGAACAGCCCTGAAACAGAAGCCATGCCTGGCAATTGCACCAACAAGAAACAGATCATCATCTTTGCCCAAATTCCTTTTATGACAGTTACTTATCAACTTCAAGAACTTCTATAATCTTGAATGATTACTATCCTGAAACTAAGTGCCTCTGGTTGTCTTAAAAATATAAGAATTTCGGTGTGTCTCTTTCAAAAATATGGGTTATCTCAAAAACTTTACTGAAAGTCAAGTGTACCACTAAACCAGGAATTCTATTAATCTTTTCTAAGGATTCTTCTTTTTGATCTGCTGCAAGTGTACTTTCCAAACACAAAGTTTGATTATTTTAACCCTTTCTGCTGGCTACCTAAGCAGATGGAAATGGCAGTTTACTGAGAGAGGAGAGAAGAAAAAGCAAGATGCATCTCAGGAAGGCAGGACTGCTTTTGACAGAAGCTGACTGATGTTTCGGTCTTACTAATCCCTGAAGTATTATGCCCCACTAAGCTCCATCTTGTACACAGACGTGATTTTAAACATGTTCTGTGCAAAAAGAAAAGCAGATTAACTATCAACTGCATGAAGAGTACTAAGATGTGGTCAGGACACCTCAAAACATTTTAACTCTATCCTTCCTCTAACCCCTCTTTGTTCTTTTTTTTATTTAACAAGACATAATAATAGCGTTTTCATTTTCATCCATTAAGCAGCTGATAGGTTTCCCTCCCTTCTGCAATAGCTTCACTCCAGCCATCTCTGCAGAAGACCCTTTATCAGAGGCCATAGAACATCCAGCTACCTGAAAACTTCCCCATTATTCAAACAGTAGTACAAACAGGAGCTCTTAAAACATTATGGTGGCACTGGAGCACTCAGTGGATAGCTATGCATCATACTTGGACTTGCAAAACCAAGTTTCAGTTCCAAACACGGGGTAGTGTTGTCACTTAGTGCCCACATTCAGGACTAAGCTTTTCTGCACTGACTTAGCATGAACTAGGTCTCTCTTCTTTCTGCCCCCTGTAACAAATTCTTTTGAAGTCTTCAAAGATTTCTCCTGCAGAAGATGCATAGTCTGTAATAGCATGTGAAGTCTTTATGGTCAGTTCAAAACAAAAAAAACCCAACCAAACAAAAAAATTTATTCCACCTGTCCACCACCATTCAAAAGCAGAAGCAGCACCTGATCTTTAGACCCCAGAGCAACAATTAAAGCAGGTTGATCCAAATAAACAACCAAACACATCATACCAATTGGAGGACTGCCAGAAAGAAAAGAACTGATCATCCAACTAAACACTGAAGCCAGTTTACTACCTTCAAGACAAATAAAAGAAAAACAATCACTGAAAATTCATCACTGAAAGGTGAAATTCTTTCTTTTGGAAGTAGAATTGCTTATTGCAACCTGACCCACACAGTTTTCCAATTAACAGCTGTGCATATACCATACTTCACAAGGTAAAGGGAACGCTTGATGCTGAAAGGCTTCCCAGATATGCCACAGCCCTCTTGGTCACTTTAATGAAGCAAAACTTAATCATACCAGCATTACCTCAAAATTCAGTCTTGCTCTTCTAAGACTGGCCAAACTCTGCAGGGGCAAAAGAAAAAAAATGCATGCAAATAATTTCTTAAAAGCTTTCTAATATTCATAACCATCATTTAGTTTTGTCCAAGTTTCATCTGGCTTCCTTTTAGTCCAACAAAATGGTTCTATAAAATGTTTCATTCCTGCAATCTGCAGGACAGCTTACACAGAATGCCAGCCTGAGTTACTGTATGAATCAAGTTAATTGAAAGCTTCTGAGTAGGATTTTGTACACTACAAGGTATATCAAAATTCTTGCCAAGCAGCTCTTTAAAATGTGTATATTAAAGAGTTGCTTGTCAGGGATTTTAATTTAGTTTTTGGACAAAGCACATTAATTATGCTAAAAATAAAGTCTGATCCTTACAACATATGTATTACTTGGGATTACTACATGTAACACAATAGGTTACTTCAGAGCATTCTGTTCTATGCTTTAAAGCTATTGCATAAGGCTATTTTAATAAAAAAATATTCCAGTGAAAGAACAGTTAGTAATGAGGTGCTGACAATTGAATCTGCATTCAGGGATTGCATCAGAGTGCCAAGTCTACTTTTACAGATGCACTGGTTAGCTATCCAATAGATGTCTTCGAGGAATGTAAAACCAATATATTTTGGGTCACACTTGGCAGCAGAGATAGATGAGACAAGTGAAAACATTTACCAAGAACAGATCTGAAGTGTATTTTTCTTATTGAAGAAATGTAAGAAAAACCCAGATACCATGGAATGCCAGGAATTCCCTCTCCTCAATGTTTTTGATTTACAAGGCCACTTTTTGGTAGTACCCTTTGACCTCCCTTCTTCATTTACTGGCCTAAAGCCTTGAGCTACCAATGCTAACTCTTGACTAAGCCATTTTGAGGGCTTAATGTACAGGAATATGTCTTCATCACAGAAGGAAAGACAATCCTTTCCATAAGTGACTCAGTTACCACAAAAATCATTGCTTATGAAGTCTTATGGCATAGACTAGTTAAAATAGTCAAAGATACTCTCTTTATGAGTTGAGAACAAGTATTCAAGTAGAGACTTGGAGATCTAAAATAAATAGTAAAAAAAATAATCTGAAGCAGACCTTCCATCTTAAAGATGGTTTGTTTCAACATGCAGGGCCAGATTCTCTGCTAGCATGTTGGTGAAAGTAAACTTAGATCAACTTGAGAGCTTGGCCCTGCATATCTTCCTCATTCCCCTCTCTTACTTCAAAGTAGCATATTTGTTATAGTTTCAGTGCAAACCTACAGCCCTAGCTTCTTCAGATCTCGTGCAAACCTAATATGGGCAATTCTACCCTTCAAAACCAAACTGACAGCTATTCAGAAAGAATAAAGCTCCAGCCTCAGGCTTTCATTTTTATAACCAATTCCATACTCTGGTTGATCTGTCAAGAGAATGAGATAAGGACTTCTGTCTGCATTGCATATATTTACCCTGTGTTCTGGATATCTTCTTACAACTCCTTCCTGATACACTTCTGCTTACCATACAATGAGTAAGGAGAACAGAATTTTGTCCTAATCCAAAGGATTTTTGGTGGCTTCCTGTAGTCATTCGATATTAACACTGCATCCTCCTCCTAAAAAGGGCTTGTATAAGAAGTCTGTTGGGTGCTATCTAATTCCTCTCCTCTACCACATTCCCTTCTTACCATCAAATCAAGTGTATCACTGATGGTATCTTAACAACTTGTGCAAAAAACCATGAGGTATTCCCCTGTCCTTAATAAGAACTGTAGCTTTTTCTGTTGATTTCCTTTTTCTAAGGGGTAACTGGAGCTCAAGCATCCACATGTAGCATACACATTGAGTGTGTGTTCTGCACCTGTTTCCAGTCATTGAAAAATGACTCAATACAAATTTCTTTTTCTGGTTGCTTAATTCAAGTAAGTAGTATAGTTGTGGAGAGATTTAGGTAGAGTCATAAAACTTTTGTCTACCACAGCAAACAGGAATTTTTCCCAGTTGAAGATCATCTTAGAAAATCCATTCACAATCTATGGATACTTGGTGTAGCACAGTCATCCAGAGCCTGCAGAAGGACTGCTTCTAGGAAAAAGTTCATCAGGGCATAAAAACTGGCTTAGTTTGGTCAATTTTCACAACCACTTTGGAAATTCTGAGCAGCTATAAAGCAGTAAAACCCATGTCAGCCTCTCTTTGTTACACTTCAGGAAAACAAGATGAGCAAAGAGAGGTGAACACTGGAGCTAGACATTACAAACTAGAATCCAAAGATCTGCCACCTAAACAGAAGTCGTGATAAATGGCTTCCTTAGCCATGCTAAGTAACAGGAGAGCAGGCTAGATTTTTGGATCAATTATAAAAAAATAAAATTAATAGCTGTATACATATTTATCTGTATAAAAACAATTCTCTGTGCACAGATTCTGTCTACTTTCCAGAGTAAGAGCATCTTTAAGCTCTGCCAGGTAAACAGCTCACTTTGCTTAAATTTTAGTGTGGATAAGCTTGGATTCCCGTTTCATATTAACTTTGGAATCCCGAAAGAATCCAAGCCATATAGTCAAAACTTCCAACCACACCCTCTGCCAACAGATAATACTGCTTGCTTCCCAAACAGTGATTCATTATGTGAATGAGCAGCTATCATTTGTTTTCTCATCAGACTATTATGGCACATTTTTCTCCAGTGTAAGATACATCAGGCTTACTTTATAGTAGGAGAATGATAAACTAAAACATCTCTCCAGGTCACTCAGTCATTCTCTGTTCTGGCACTATGGCTGAATAGCAAACAAGTAATTCCGCAGTACATAACAAGGCCAATGCATATCACTGCATTTTAAAACCCCATTGTTGAGGTCATTCAGGAGGCAAACTTGAAGGCAGTTGGCCAAGCAGAGTGAGAGCTAGTCTTGGAACAATTTCACAACATCAGCCAAAGCAACAGTTACTGGGAGATCATACTATATATAACACAATAAAGATCGGAGCTCACTTTGGAGATTTATAAAGTCTACTTAAACAGACACAGTCTTTACACTGCTATTTTACTCTGAATATATTTGCAGGAAAACGTACTGTGGCCACACCAAGAGAAAAGCAATTTGCAAACTTACAGGAGGAAAAAAAGAAGCTCCCAAGATTCCAGACAAAAGCATTAAGGTAACAAGAAAGGGATGTCGGTTTTAAAAGAAATGCTGCAGACAACCAAAAAACCCCCCACCCCTAAGCAACGTAAAGATCCTCCCTTTCTGTCCTGACTACAGACATCAGCCATTACTCTTTCTGATAATCAGAAAGAGATTTGTCCTTCTTTACATCTTGCAAGGAATGTACCTGCAGAACAGAGAACAATGCTGACAAGAAAACAGTCAGAAGATAAACTAGGTGAGGGATTATACTCACTGATTCCCTTACAGACATTAAGCTACCTTGCTGTGCTAACCAGATGAAGATACAAGTATTCAGAGATCTGCTGATGGTTGGACAACATCTGGGTAACACTCAAATTTATTGTGTCTTTCCACAGGCAAAGGAAAAAAAAAATCAGAAACTTAGGACTCAATGACAGCACTCAAATAGAGATTGTATTTAAAATAATATAAACACAGGGAGTCCTTCTCCAGAAAACTTAAAAGATGTCTTCAAACAATAAGTACGAAGAGTTCTCGATTTTGCCATTTTCAACTAGCAGATTCTACAGGCAATGGCATCTTGAACCTCTCGATTCTTGTACTCTGAGGATGGCTATGCAAGTGTCAGAAGGCCCAGGAAAAACACTGAATTATGGCTGAAAACTTTCATTAGTAAGCCTAGGTAGCCCAAACAGTGCAGTCAGAGGTCCTCAAAGGACAAGGAACAAAGTATTGAGCAGTCCAGCTTCCCACAGGCCCCAGAAGTCCTTTGTGGGCTGAGAGACACAGATAAGAACCATGCAGCTGATGCAGACAGCTTGTCAGCCCAATTCAATCTTTATCTCAAGAAAAATAAGCTTCAAACTTCCTCTTATCTAGAAGACAATTTCTAAGGCTTCCGAGGTCTGCCATAACACAGATTGAAAAAAACATGGCACCTCTTTGGCAGGAATCTGGTCACATGAAGAACCCTCGTGCAATTCCAAAGCTGGTTACTTCAGCAAACCCACTACTCCAGCAAGCTGGGTTTTTGCAGAGTGGCAGGGAGGTCTTCTAGCAATGCTGTACTTTACACAGTGCAGGCGAGCCAGAGTTCTTGATCTCTTCCCAGAATTTTCCACCCTCAGCGCACCCCTCTCACCCCTTCCTTTTTTCCATTTCAAGGAGGTCTTGTGTTGAAAGGATCCAGGCAAATACACATTTATTCTAAGATATAATAAATCTTATCAGCTTGTTCATCTTATCCTGTGGCAACAGTCAATTATGTTCATTTGATTCAGGCTGGTTTGAAACTGAGCAGAAAGCATCTCCTGGAAAGCTTGTCTTGACTGACAAATCCCAGAAGCTGATGCAGCCAGGGCTGCTGTTATTCTCAAGAAGAAGATGCCTTCCAAAAATTCAAACAGTAAGGAAGCTCTGAATAGGCCTCAATTCAAGAATATGCTCTGAGCCTGTATGAGTAAAATAAAGCGGTGAGCAGGAAGACTACCAGTCCAGGAACACAGTGGCCATTGGGGATGCTGTGTTTGTGGCAATCCTACTGCCTGATCCGCTGCTTAGAGAAGCATCTCCTGGCTGGATGCTTTGCTGAACAAGCAAAAACCCTGTAAAGTCCAATTCATCTCTCTAAAAATAGACTTCAGTGGCCCACCACGAGTCCTTGAAGAACAGGGCTGGGCTGCAACTTCTTCTGTCATCGGTGAAGGAAAATTTCAGGGTTTTTTTGTAATGCAGATATGATGTCTGCTTTTCATAAACCCTGAAGTTAAGACCTCCTTTTCTCCATAAAAGTGCTGTTCGCCATGTTCAGAAAGTCAGATAGGAAAAGGTTGTACATGGGCAGTGGCGATTTTTTTTTGTTGGTTGGTTTGGTTGGGATTCTTTTGTCTTGGGTGTTAAGTTTTCATGTAAAGCCATCCTCACAGCAGGGCACAGCAGCAGAGGTGGGAGGCCAGGTCCTGAGAGAGCTGGAGCGCACAGCTCCCAGCAGCAGAAGAAGCAGAAGCAGCGACCCACAGGCAGGACAGGCTGGGATGGGGACGGGGGGGTAGCCCCTGCAGCACCCCACTACTGCTGAACCACCACCACCAAACCGGGGCAGATCCAAAAGCAATTTCCAGCATGCAGCTATTCCTCACCCCGTCTGAAAGGGCCTTGCCATCCACTGTTTTGGTTTACTCTTCCTCCTCCGCAAGACTCTCAGTGGATATGAAGCAATATAGTCATGTCATCTGGATTTTCTTACTGTAGTATTGTTTTCTCTTTAATATTAACATTCCAAAAAAAGAAAATTATTCTTAATTTATGCCATAAATTCCCAGCTCATTCAAGAATAACACAGTCCCAAATTACCTTCTTACTGCAAGATTCTATAACCTTATGCAAGCAAAAATGTTGTGGGTGGTTATTTTGAGGTGGTTGGGTTTTTTTGTTTTGTTAGTTTGGTTTTTTTCTTTTTTTTTTTTTTTTCTTTAAATTAATATATACAGTTGGCAGAAAGGAAATACTTACAAAATGAAATTTAAAATGCCACAAAGATCCAAGAACAATCCCCCCAAAGCTTAATTCTTAATTAATTCTGTGTTAAGAAAAACATCACTCTGATATCCTTCAGATGCTTGTTCCCCAGTTAAAAAAGAAAAAATAAATATATTGAGAATAGAATAATAGAATCAGCCATTCAAAAAAAAAAAAAAAAATCTATTACCCAGCTTAAAAGGAGACTTTAATCTCCTTT
The DNA here is from genome assembly GCA_024611175.1 of Megaceryle torquata. NCBI lineage: Eukaryota > Metazoa > Chordata > Aves > Coraciiformes > Cerylidae > Megaceryle > Megaceryle torquata. The sequence continues at coordinate 16,177 of JANIJG010023110.1, forward strand.
CCAGTTTTAATTCTTGCTGCTCTTTTCTTTGCCATACAAACACAAATACTCTTTTATTTTAAATTCACATCATACATGATTGTTCAAAGAATACTGAAGTAGTGTGTTTTATGGGGATCATTGGAGTGGCTGTTTCACCAGCTCACAGGAAAGGAGGCCTGTGGGATACAACTCAAAACAGTCTCCTCTCTCCAGTGCAACACAGCACTGCAGGTAGGAGTGGGAAGGACACAATATCAAAGAAAGGGCAAATGGAGATGCTGCCTTTGATTGTCCCAACACCTTGATTCCCCACATAATCATTTGCACAATTATTTGTAACCTCCCAAAGACCAGAACCTGGGGATTTTCTGCCATGTGGTCTGCTAACTTGCATCCTGAGAAACTCCCTCTTCTACTAGTTTAAAAAATAAGCGCCTTGGACAAGGACTAGAAAAGAACACAAGAGTGGAAAGAAAGTGATCTGAGATCCCACTGCAAGCCAACAGCAGAGCCAAAGACTAGAATACAAGTCCCCTAACCTCACAGCCCTCCTCAGTGCTCATGGTTGTCAAAGTCCCACCAGTATCAGGAGAGCACTGCATCATCACATCACACCCAAGAACAGAGGCATGGCTGGAGTGGGGCTTGCTTTTCCATCCTAACTGTAACAATTTTAGCACTTGTAATCAAAAGTACTAATCAGCCCAAAACAGGAATAACAAATTCAGAATTGAAGAAGATTGGAAGAAGCCTCTATTTTCAATTGCCATTAACATGAGACATTGAAATTTTACTATTACATCTCCAGGAATGCTCTAATTCTTAACCAACTCCCCCAGCACACCTCTCTTCCCACCTCTCATACAAAAACCTAAGGAAAGATTTTGCAAGTGCCACATTTCAGACATCTGGCCTGCATATCAATGCTTTCTGCATCACACCCATCAACATGATCACCTCATTCTGAACTTGTTATTTCCCCGTCCCCCGCAATGCAAATCCAGATGATTTAGTGGCTCCATCTGCTTTGCCAGAAATGCCCAGACACCTTGGCTGTATTGCTCATTGAATCACTTCAGGAGTAGCAGCCCCAAGTGTGATGTGTTATGTTATAGTTCTGAATCTTTCTGGAAAAATTATTGCTGTAAGAACCCAATGGTTCTTTGTCTATTGCATTAAATACATACATATTTTAAACAAAAATCTAATCTTTTTCTGAGATTTTTAAACCATATTCAATTCCAAGAAGCTTGCAAATTCCAAAGATTGGAGAAAGGAAGAAGGCATGGGAAAAAAAAAAAGGCAAGAAATCTCTATTCAGCACATTCCTGACGTGTATAAACAAATTAAATATTCGGTTTATTCAGCAAAATAGGAAAGCACATCAGAAGTGTTTCTGGGTAATAAAGAAGCAGATTAAAAAAAACAGAGCAAGCAAGCATATTTCTTCAGTTACCCACAGTTCAATATCACATAAGTCTCTACTTCTTGTTCCCACACACCACAGACCTGTGGCCAGGGTGCAGGTAGCTGAACACTGATTTGAAGCTTCAAGGAGCCATGGGGCCTCCACACACCTCAGCTCCCAGACTGCAAGAGATCAAAACCAGAAAAAAAACAAACTTCCATTAAGATAAACCCATTGCTGACAGCAGGATGCTTCCACATGCTAAAAAAGCAATCTTAGAAACACAATAAAGATGCTTGGAGAAAAAAAACACAGCCAAAAATGTTACCAAATGGACAGGATGATCCTCGTGAACATGGAGAGCTTCATCCAAGCAGACAACTCCTAGAAGCCACTGCATGTACACCTAAAATCAGAAGCTGAAATTTGGAGGAAATCCTCCCAAAAACAGTGTGTGGGTTATCAAACTACAAAGACCAGCAAGAGAGCTGTAATCAATATACTTTCTTTAAATTATCTCTGCCACTAAGCTTTCACTACAATTTCCACTTCTATTATGCATCATTTGGTTGAAAGGACAGGGTGGCTATCACTTTTCTTAATCAAAAACCGACAGGTCTGGTCAAGAGTGGATGTCTTCACTTCTATGTCTATAAATGGTTTCATTTTTTAATGTATATCCATCTGCACATAGGAAAATAAACAAAGTAATTTCTCACAATTCTGAAAAAGCCTAACTCTTAACTAACATTCACACCGGAGCCGCAACATGTCAATGAATACAGTAGGGAAAACAATTACTCCACAAGATTTTTGAGGCTTCCAAGACTAATAAAATTAAGAATGCTAGAAAAGATTATTTTTTTTTTAAACAAAATTCCCTTCCTTACAAAGACAGCACCTTCAAAGTACAGTAACATAAGCAGCATATGGCATTTACATTTTCATCTAAATCTTTAAAGAAGTCCATTATTTCCTTAGATTTGAGAAAAGAATCCTGCTTTATTTCACCACACCGGCCATAAATTATTCATTAATTCTGTTTGCTAACTCTGTAACTGAGCCCAGATGTTTCTGCTGCAGAGACATTCCATATGAAAAGTTAAATATAGCAAGCTGTGTGGAAGGAGCAGACCTCTCCCCACCACAGCATGCTCGAATATTACTTGAGAGAAAATAATGAAAACATTTGAAAAATATTCTGAATATGCAAGTCTGTGAAATACCACAGTTTGATCACAGAATTTCACATTAAAAAGCCCTTACACATTCCACGTGGGCAGTGAAGTTACTGGGAAAGGTGCTGGCACTTTCACTCGCCAGAGTAAATAGAAAATTTACAAGCAGAGGAACACTCCTTGCCATGCATCATTTATAAATATAAATCAAGACTTACGTTTTCAATTACAAGAAACACTTCTGAGCCAGCTACCAACGGCAATAACCACGTTGATGAAGAACTGAGAGCATCCTATGGAATTTCTTATGGAATTGACATGGAAACTTACTGGTGGGAATTTTAAATCCATTTCAGTGCTTCAGAAAAACTTTAGCCATTTTACACTAGTAAAGATGATTACTGCTGACATTTATAATCCAACACTAAGACCACAGTCCTGTTGCACAGAATAGAAACTACCACCTTCAGATGCTCATTCAGACACCGTTATGGTTTCTAGTACTCTTCAGCAATTGTCTTAAACTGGCTTGGAAATGCCTTTTTTAAAATTAGAAACTATTCCAAATCATTACATAGCTGGAGAAAAAGTGAAAGATGTGAGGTTGAATGTCACAGAGTCATACTATTTGGAGTTTGGAGACTATTTTCAGGCATGCAACTCTTCTTCAGTTGTGAACAACCATCATGGGAAAGATTTTCAGAGGTCATCTAGTCCCTTTGCTCTGCTCCAAGGCAAGATCAAGCCTATTTAAACCACTATTCCCCCAATTTGTTCCTAAAAATTTCCAGTGTAACAGATTCTGTAAGACAACTTTCTGAGGGAGAGTATCTTGGGAAGGCTGTTATAGACTGCTGTGGTAATGACACCACTGCCTTGGTAGCAGGTATCAGCTGCTATCATCCAACTTTGCTGCACTTGCACCTTGTAGCCAAATCCAGTTTAACCACTTGTGTCCATTGGGGACTCAGCAAGATATGTTATCTAACTGTACTGTTTACAGAGGGCACCTTCCCACTAGCTAGCAGTAGGGCAAACAAATCTCAGTGTATATACTATTAGCCACCTTAGAACACAATACAACTCTGCTGGCTGTTCCTAAAAACAAGAGTATATGACTTAAGTCATAATTTTATCATAGGAATATAATGTCAATAACTTTAGGAATAATGGAATCAATAGGTCAACAATCTCAGAGCAGTCAATATCTAATTTTTTTCCTAGTCCATGCTTCCAGAAATTTTCTTTCTTTCTGGTAGCTACTCAAACTAGCACAAACAACAGCTATCACAGCACGCCTACCACAGGCAATGACCATGTTGCTGTGTAGACAGATCTTAAAGACATCTCACTTCTGCTTCAGAGATCAGCTGGAAAGCAGCCAGTGAGAAGAAAACCAGAGCAAATTTCATTTAAGTTAGTCATCCCAGCAGCAACATACAATTGAGTCCACCTATACGAGGAAATGTTTCCTCTCCAACTGGGAGATGGAAGATGACAAAGGATCTGGAGGTTCTCAGAAAATAAAGGCCACATGTTGAAACAGTGGAAAGTCTTCTGTGAAATCCTGGGAGAGGGGAGGTGGGGTGAGATGGAGAAGAGGGAGTGCAGGTGTGAAGTACGAAAAGGACTCAAAGCAGAATAGAAACTACATTAGACAGCCCATCTTGAAAATACCTTTTCTAATATATGGGGGGAACATTATAGCAAGAGAGAGAACTTTTAATCTCCTTTGCACTGCATGACTTTCTAGAGCACTGCTGAGCAAATTTTTTGTGTGTGTGGAGTGAAACTAACACCTGGTGTATTTCCTGGTTTATGCATGGTAACAGAAACTGCGGGACAGCTTCAGTTTGGACAACTAAATTTAGAAAGTGAAATATCAAATCTGATGCAATTTACAAAGTCTTAGCTACAAATTATACATAGCTAAGTACAATTGTTCAAAGTTACTGCTTTTAGGTTGTCTGTGTTTAAGGGGAAAACAGGCCCTCATGAAGCTGTTTATACATAAATTTGTGCCTAATTACCTTTCTCCAAAGAAAACAGGGATAAAACCTTAAGTTAACAGGTACTCTAACAAGAATTCAGCATGCAGCTCACTTTATAAAGAGGTTTATGGGAAAAGGAAACCACACTTCAGACCAGCCTGGTTTATATGACCTGTTATTTAGCCAGAAAAAGAAATGTGACAAGGAAGAATTTTTGATGTTTAATCTGTACTGATTTCATTTACAGTAATCTACAGCAATTTTAACTACCCAAAGCCAAAAAGGTCCTGAGCATTTACCACTTTTGTGAGTCTTATCTGGTCCACTCACTTAATGCACACATATAGGAAGATTATATTCCAGCAGAATTAAGACCAGAGGAGATTTTGCTGTAAACTTGATTTTTTTTTTTAAATAAAATACTTGTTGTCTGTTCATTTTCTTACAAAGAGACAATGAACATATTCAACATCTTAAAATAAAACAAACAAAAAGAAAATAAAAAAGAAAAAAAAAAAGAAAAAAAAAAAGAAAAAGAAACAAATGCTTACTTGGGTTGTGCTAAGCAGCCAGGTGCTATAATGCTGCAAGTTTCGTCTGTAGTCTGCAGTGCTGTAAGTTCCACCATGTTGACCATCACATCAGTCTTGTGGCCAGGAAGTTTTGGAAGCACAGATAGTATCTTCTCTGCAAGATTGTCACCATGATGACCAACTGCTCCTAGAGAAAAATAAAAAAGATCCAAAAACTGTCAGGTACATAACTAGAAGAAACCAAAATGAAACAAAAAAACCCCAACCAACAAAACTCATAAGGAATTGAGAACAAAATAAAAACTGCATGTTTTGGAGAGAAGAACATTAGTAGTCATAACATCAAGACCACATTTAGCTTTTCAAAGATATTTTTCTGCAAAAGTACTATTAATTTCTTCAATGTCTGAAGTTAAAAGCATTTTGGAAAGATTCATTTTAAAAAGCATAAATTAGACAGTTTTACAGCTGTTAGATATTCACTGATTTTGCACTTAAACATGCAAAAAATTTTTCTTTGCATGAGAAAGTCTTTAAAATTTGCAATGGTTATTAGAAAAAGCTGGCAAACATATATATATATATGCACAATTTGCAAGTGAGTATGTGTATATTAACTTTCCTACCTAATAGGACAGTGCTTCAAAAGGCTGTATGTGAGTTGCATACATAGCTACCCAGATGGGCTAGCATAATTTTAAAATAAACAGTTACTAACAACATGCCAGCATCCAGGTCATTGGTTCTATATAGACTCAGGGCAGCTCAGGTGAAACCAACAGGAAGTAACTAAACCGACCCAAGTTACAAAGTATAAAATGTCAACTTGACCATGTTCCAAGAGAAACTGAATTCCAGTTGGCACGTTTTCTTCAATTCCCCTGATTTCAAACACACATGCTCTTCTTTCCATTCATAAACTCTCAACTCAGGCACTACAATCAACTTACAAATTATTAAAACTGTGAGCCAAGACAAAGCAAGAAAATTGTAACACACTACAGATGAAAAAGTCAGAGAGGGGACCAGAAACCTTATTGCCTTTAAGTCAGGAACAAGTTGAAGGTATTTGTATTCTGCCACTTTAGCTATGATTCAGCTGTCACCACAGAGCTGGACACCAGTCCTCAGCTTAGTATTGTTCTCCTGGATTTACTCACAGGAGGACAGGGACTTCTGAAGCCACCATTGAGAGGCAGGAAAAAGATCCTTCAGGCTATGGTCCCACTCCATCAAAGTCTGGCCATGTGGCACCCTGTATTCTCTCACTTTTCATCATTTCCAAGAACAGAAGAGGTCCAGTTCAACAGCTGAAGCAGCTTCACATGCTCTATACATGCAAACAAGGGCCTTACATTAAGAACATTAGTGGGGTCAGATTATTAACTACTCTTGGATAAACAGAAGTCTGTCTCCAGTGAGTCTACTGTAGCCAAGTATCCATGCTGTAAAACCACTTCAGCTATTCTGAATTGTAGACTAAGTTGAAAAGGGAAGCAAGGACAAGAAGAGAGGGGAAGAGTAAAGTCAAACTCCATCCTCGCAATGCCGCTATCCACAGAAATCAAGGAATTAAGATTAACAATTTGTTTCACCAGAGACTGTAACAGTCACAGAATGACAGCAACTTTCCTTTCTACCATCCTTAGCCATACTTAAACCACTGAAGTACAGATGAAAGAAGCTGGGTTGTCTTTGCAACTCCATAAGCCATCTGCTCTCCAAAATCCCTACATTCTTCTTACTAGGTCAGCTGCTTGTCAGCCACAATGCAGTTATCAACACTTCCAAAGTTGCAGACATGGAAAACAGATGGTAATTTTCTCAACCTCCACCCCCACACACTGGAAGCTATGTCTATCTCTCCAGACTTGCTGCATCCAAGTAACATTTAGCTAGACAACACATTTAGCTAAACTGAAAACACCTCAAATGCAAATAAAGCCACATTAATTATTAACATCTCTCTTTTCTCTTTGGCATAGGGGGAAGTCTCAGCATACTCGAGTTGCTTCCATCACCTGACAGCATTATCCGTCTCATTCCCAAAACTGCTACTTCTTGGAAGCTCCCACTGGTCTGCAGGCACTAATGGGTTTTGCTGTGCCTCTTCAAATGAATCAGAAAACATATCCTGGAAGTTCTAAAAAAACCACCATCACCTCTGACCAACAACACAAACCAACCAAGACTGAAAAGACAGTTAAACTTCATAAGACTAGGACAGGAAATCATGGAGAGTTAATTTTCAATTGCACTGACTTCAGCAAGGTGTATGTGACTGGTTTCCATCCTCTCTCCTCATCACTGTTGAGGACAATCAACACGAGATACAGCAGGTTCTCATGACCAACTGTGTTCAAGGCAGCTGGCGGGTTTTAATGCTGCCAACCTCCACGCAGATTGGGTGTTAAAGTGACGAGAAATTACTTGACCAATGCAAAACCAGAAGTCTTCAAGCCAGGCTAATATCCAGCCTTCAGGATACAGAAAATCTTACGTATCACACTGTTCTAATTTTACTTTGTCTTCTCATTAAGAGTTACAAGCTGAAATACATGATATCTGATATAGGTTGTAGCTGGCACAATTGGCAAAGTCAACTTTAATAGAAGCCAGGAACTCATTCACTATACCTCCCCTTCCCCACAAAAGTCATCAATGACACACATGCAAGAAAATATTTTCCTAAATCCATTACCAGCCCTATATCACACCATTCATACACCAGTTCTATGTTCTCTTACTGGTTCTACTGTCTGAGATTTAAGGGGCAATTGCACATAACAAAAGCAACACAAGACCTTGGGCAATGGGAAGACTCAAGTTGGTAAACATGAGGAGCTTGAGTTAGAAAGCAGTTCTCCTACAAAGGCATTGCTCACTAGCCAACAACTAATGCAGCTAATTTCTACTGGGGGCTTTTCCTTCTATTAAATTTTTAAATATAATGCAAGGCACATCCTGTTCCCCACTATGATGCTTTCTTAACATCTGCTGTTTTAACTACTTTGTAGATTAGTTCAGGACTGGTAATTTTGTAAAGATATGTGGGCAAACCCGTCACAGTTTTCATGATGTTTCAACACCACACACTCATACGATGCTTTTCTGAGTAAGATCACCACTAGGAAGACTTTACACTAAGGGACTCTAGTGGGACAATTCCTGTGATGCAGATTTCTTAGGCAATGCATCCTTAGTGACAACAGGGTTTAAAGTATCAGAAGGCAGAAATGTTTATACCCATTCCCTTGAAAGAAGATGGATATTTGGAGCTCCAGTTCCAAAGCTTATCAATGTTTTGCCACATTCTTTCATCCAGTGTTAGCTTAAGTTGACCTTGTTAAAAATTACTAAAAAGCAGCCTGTTCTCAGGAACTATTGTGCAGCATTCAAGGCAAATTAGAGCAAACTTCTACCTTGCCAAAAGAGAGAGCTACATTCTCCTTTCTACATACAAAGGAACATCAAAGTAGGCAGTTATCTGTCCCACTATGCCAGATGTTGAATCTTAAACAAACAAACAAAACCTCTCCTCCTCAAAACAAACAAACAAACAAACAAACCACAAGCAAACAAACAAAACCAACTTGTAGCCCAGCAGTAGGAGCACTAAATCCCAGAGCCAAGCACAGCATCATCTAAGTACTACCATAGAAATATGACAGATTCCCCATCTCTCACAGCCACCTATTGCAACATATGCAAAGAGTAATATATTTGGAGATAAGAAATACTTAAGCATCTGCTCAAGGCTCATGTAATTTCCAAGTCCCCTGCATTGACCTGGCCACCTGCAGGTTTTTTTTAAATAGGCAAAACTTATCCCATTTATTTGCTTATCTCTGCAAAGCCTCTTACAAATTTAATGTCTGAAGCATTTAAAAACCCTATTATAAAAATTTGTGTGCCTACTCCACAATAGCAGAACATGTACAAACCACACCATAGCAGAGGCTGCACCACGACCCACAGTTGACACCACTTGAATATTTTCAGCTGCCATCACTCCTCACAGCTGCAGTCTACAACCTCAAGTAACTATAATAATTTAAACAGTTGTCTCCTGTGTCAAAGCCACAGCCTGGTTCATAGAATGAGGACTACTGTACAGGCCTCAGTATTTGTTTTCAAGGCCTCAGCTTATATAGTGCAAAAGGAAAAAACATGGGTTTGTTTCCTTTAAAAAAAAAAAGTTAGTGTAAATCAAACAGTGAGTCAGCTTGGAAGATGCGGCAATCAAAAAAGAGCATAAGCATTCTAAATTGAAGCATCACAGATATAATCAAAGAAATAGACAACTACAAACAGCTAAACCCAAAACTAATCAAAGAGATATTAGTCAGAACCAGACTCTACCAGAAAGGCATGGGCCTGCTTTAGTCTTCCTTCTCATCCTCCTCTGTGAAGGGGATTATGCAGTAGGATAATTAAGGCCCACCACCACTTGCTCACCGCTATAGCTGCTCCCAGGAACTGAAAGAGAACGGTACCTACACTTTGTTGATGAGCACCTGAACTGTGTTTCTGTATCCATTAAAAGGCTGAAAACATTACAATCAGCAGCACAAAGGTGTGATGCAAAGATGATGACTGGCTGACAGTGAGGGAGATGATAGAAGATTGTGCGGAAACATTCCTGTGATCTTGACTAATACCTGAAAAAGTGCTAGAGGAAAAGTGCTGCTGCAGAAGGAACTGAAATATCCAACTCCAACAATAGTCACACAAAGGTTATTATTCAAAACTACACATTAACTGTGCTGGCAGCCTCCTGCAATTCATTCTTCGTCTTTTGCTCACCATATTGCATTTCAAAATCACTTGCACATACCAGTGGTCAAGACCTCACTATCCCTCTTACAACAGCACACATTCCAAATGCTGCAAAGCACCAAGAGTCTGGAAAAACAAACGCATTAAGCTGTTCTGAACAGCAGTATCTGAGAGGTATCAATGAGCTTATGAATGAGAAAGGAAATTTGGGAAGCTGAAAAAAACTGCTTCATAAAAGGTGTGAATGCTGGCAAGGTGCTGACCAAAAAAATCTCTCTAAGGATCATGGGATTGCAATATGGTATCACAATGTAAATATTTAGGGGCTTAAATAGAGGAGAAAATTAGAGGAACTAGGGTGCCAGAGTTAGCTCTGACTTTAACCATTTTTGCTTATCAGAGCACCACTCTAGCTGGGATTTATTCTGCTTTTTAAAGCAAAGGTAGTGAACTCTCAAACAGTAAGTAGACAAACAAAAGCATCACTACACATACAAACAGATTAGGGACACCATCAGTAGCAGAATTTTATATAATCAGAATTCAAGAAGTGACCATAAAGTACAATGCCATCAATCTACCCAGGGCATAAAAACATGTCCACCTTCTGGCAGTGCTTCATCCATAAGACCCTACACTGCAGGGACAGGCAGTATCCACATCATCCCCAGTTGAAACCATGACACTGCAATGAGGGCAGCAAAAGCCACATAAAGAAGCTCCCTGTCACAGCTCAGCTCAATGCTATGCCACAGAGGACAAAAAAAAGAATTGTTTAATTTTAATTCACTATTTCCTTTTCTGTTCATTAAATACAGCATGTGTTAAGTAATGCTGAACACACACACACACAAAATATTCAGTAGAGCTCAATCCAAATTTTAGACTAATAGTTCAGAAAAGACTCTTTGCTTCATGGAACCTAGAAATCTAACCTAGTTAGATAGCAAGATTATGATATTGTGTCCAAAGCCTAAGAAGGCTTAAATGAAGCTGTCAATGAATTCTGGAGACATTTGGTGGTAAATAAAGAATGGTTGCATGAAGGAATCTTGGCTTCTATTACACACACTGAAGTGAATATATTCCTAAAAAAAATGAATACTACAATTTCTCATCTTTACTCCAAGAACTTTGGTGCATCCCCTCCAAAGCTGCCCCATTACAGCCCTGACGTTTTCTACAAAAATAAATAAA